>JAQQSY010001029.1:0-14685 GCA_028646535.1 Procyon lotor | reverse complement strand
TTCTGTCATTGCAACTTGGAGGATGCTGGGCTCTGGAATGCACCAGTCCACACCCCAAGGCTGGCTCGGCCCGGTCACTCAGCCCAGGAGACAGGCCAGCGCGGGTCTTGGCCCCTGGAGCAGAAGGGGTTCATCATGATGATTGGCAAGATTGTGATGATGGCACGGAGGGCCATGGGAGAAACCAGGACAGCCTCTCCACTCCATGCTTCCGTGTTAGGGCACACGGGCCACCAGCTGCACGACGCTCTCTCTGGTCGGCGTGTCTGCTGAGAGGGGGCCCCAGAAGAGCATCTTCCTAGAGCCACGGGACACAGCAACCTGGACGTCCTCGTCCCCGTGGCATGCTAGGAGTCCGATGGGTGCTGAGGCTCCTCGACTCCAGCTGCTCCCCGCACGGCCACAACAAGGTCACAGGGTCCTACAACTGAGTTGCCCTGCCCAGAGGTGGAGGGGATGGGGGAGCCAGTCCTTGTACCCAGGGGGAGGCTGTTTCCCACCTCTCCCCGCCTTGGAAACTCTGTTCTTGACCCAGTGAAAGGAATAAAGTCTCCCAGCATGAGCCAAGTGTTCACACACTAGCGCTGGTGTGTTACTGATTGAGCTTGAGGGTCCCTGGCTGTGATCCAAACAACCTTTTGCCCAGCCTTGCCCAGCCCAGCGTCTTTGGCCTCTCAGGAACCCGGGAAAGAGGCAAGGCCCATCATCATAAAATAACAGGATGTTCAAGTCCGCTGGAAGGGACTAGAGAGGCATCTTGCCCACCTGTCATTTTAGCGATGAAGATATACAGTTTGCCTGTGAGAATCTTTAATCCCCTACTCACCTCACAGCAAGTGTTTTCACATAAAAATGAGGTGCCTGAACTCATATCTTGATAAACGGTAAAATTCCTCTCCCATCCCCATTCTGATCTTGAGCTCCCTTCCCATCTCCATTGAAAATGGCATGTGAACTGCTTGTTCCAAACCTGGAGAAGCAGAGGTAATTTATGTCAGCCGAGCTGTGTCAAAATTCCTCAGATCAGGGGGTGCCTGGGTGGCTCAGTGGGTTAAAGCCTCTGCCTTCGGCTCAGGTCATGATCTCAGGGTCCTGGGATCGAGCCCCGCATCAGGGTCCTGGGATGGAGCCCCGCATCGGGCTCTCTGCTCAGCAGGGAGCCTGCTTCCTAATCTCTCTCTGCCTGCCTCTCTGCCTACTTGTGAGATCTCTCTCTGTCAAATAAATAAAATCTTAGATAAAAAAATTCCTCGGATCAAAAGGTGACAGTGCTCCCCACCTAGCTGGGCAGTTACAAGGCATGGAAGCAATGCTCTATCTAGTGCCCCGGGTTGGGTAGTCTAGGCTCCAGGCAAGTCCTAGAGGGGTGAACTGAACCCTTTCTACCAGGCAGTCTGATGCCAGTATGCACACTTTTGGAGGCTTGGGCCGACCTGGAACTGGGGAGTCAGTATTAATGCCAATCTCCAGGGACAGTCAGACCCAGCCCATTCAGAGCGTATCATGTCACACGGAGGGAAGTGAGCGGGACTGGGGTGGTAGGGGGGTGATGCTGTTCTCAAAAATATTCACCGTCCCCTCTAGGTTGATCCCTTCTAGGTTCACCACCAGGGGGCACCGTGGGGAAATGACAAGCCTAGACTCCCAGGGCCAGGGGAGTAAGTGCTTCCGGATTGGTCCTGACAGCCACACTGCCCTCTCATAATTGGCTGGACGGACAGCGAAGTCCCTCCCCCCGCCCGTGCTACTCTGGCTTCGTTCGGGGACACCCCCACAAACACTTGCACCCTTTAACCGACAGTGTCCTGGAAATGGCATGTTGTCCAACTGCCTGGGGACTGACCGGAGTGTGAAGCTGCCCCAGTGGGGAGCTCAATCTCTTGCCAGCGTGGGCCCTTGTCTGATACTACCAGGAGTGGGAGGGTTACCCCCTGCCCTGGGAGGGGATGGGGCCGCATCCAGCTGCCCAGCTGTCCGGGTGCTGACATGAAGTGCACCCCAGAGCTGCTCGGGTTTCCCCCCGGGCCTGCCCCAGCGGCTGAGCCAGCATCCCAAACATCCTCGGGCTAAATAAGGAGCCCGCTTAGGTCAGGGGGCGGGGCTGGGGTCCCCCGGGGGGCTTGGGGCAACCAGGCCAAACAAGGCAAGGAGGGGAGCGATGTATAAAACCAGGGCCCTGGGCTGAGCACCTGCCCGTGCCCCTACTGTGCCTTCCGGAAGGGCTCTGTCCAACCTGCTACCCAGCTAGTGGACCCAAGTCCCGAAGTCGACCCGCCCACGGTGAGTCCCTGTTCTCAGACCAACTCCAGACACTCCCATCCCCAGGATGTTCTGAACTGACAGGGGAAAGGCTTAAAGTCAAAGTCTCTGTGTCAGCCTAGACCCCGTGTTTGTTTTGCACTCCCCAGATGTCCAAGGCAGCTCCCGCCAAAAAACCAGCGGCTGTGGCCCCACCTCCTGGATGTACCCTGGATATCAACGACCCCCAGGTCCAGAGCGCGGCCATTCGCATCCAGGCCTCTTACCGGGGACATAGGTGAGGGGGAGCCCAGAGCCCTCAGGAGGAGGGGAGCCGGAGCTGCAGAAAGCGCTCTGCTGCGTGGGGGTGGGAAGGAGCTGAGCAGCGTTATGGACCGCTGGGGTCACTGGACTTGGGAGGGGAGGGGGTGGCGAGGTGTGGAAAGGTAGCTGACAAGAGCAAATCATTTCATCGGGGTAACAGTTCAAGAGCAGTCCCCCCTCCCTACCCACTCGCACATTTACAGTTCTAGTGGGCCCAGGGGGCGAGCAGGGGATTCGGTGCGGGCGGTGGAGATCCGCGTCGTGGGAGCTCTGGGCCCTGACTCGGCTCTCGGATAGGTCCCGGAAGGAGCTTCGAGAGAAGGGCCCGCCGCGAGTGCTGGAGCCGCTGAAGGACGTGGTGCTGATCGAGGGCAGCGCGGCCAAGCTGACTTGCCGCATCTCGGCTTTCCCGGACCCATTCATCCGCTGGAGCAAAGACGGCAAGGAGCTGCGCGACGGGCCCAAGTATCGCTACGTCTTCGAGGACCCTGACGTGGTCGCCCTGGTGGTGCGCGATGGCGAGCTGGCAGACCTGGGCCAGTACAGCATCAACGTAACTAACCCCTTCGGCCAGTGCTCTGACTCGGCGCGCATCCTAGTGGAAGGTACGCGCGCCCCCGGTGCGGCTACCCCTCGAAGAGCAGCACCGCCTCCCGGCGCCGCAGCCTGGTGCCGCCAGCGCGCGCTCACCGCTGGGCCTGGCGGAGTCCCGATGGGGTTGGGGGCACAGCCTGGGACGCAGCGGCGCTCGAGCTGGCTAGCCTTCCTGCCTCAGGATCTCGTCCCCCCCCGCCCCCCCCCCCCGGCCCCGACTGAGAAGTCCGCTATGGGCTCCAATCGCTCCACTCCAGCGCCCCAAGGTCACAGCGAGCCAGAAGCAGCAGAGCCAGGATTAGGGCCCAGGTCTTCTGGCTCCGCCCCAGGGCAATGTCCACTGCTCAAAAGTGTCTCCATCCAGGGCCCTGAGACGTGTAAACGCTCCCGGGCTTTCACTCTGCGTATTTCTTTTGATCCTCCGTCCCACGGAGGGAAGGAGCAGGGGCAGCTACTAGTCCGGTTTAACAGCTGCCGAAATGAAAGCCCCAGAGACGCTAGACTTGTCCAACGTCACACTACGAGCTTAAATCCATCTCATATTTAGGGCTGGGTATTATCTGGGGGGAGCGGTGCCCCTGCCCCGCCTCACCCCTAAGAGCCCGCACTGGGTCGCATGTCCTTTCCCTTCTAGTCCCTGCGAAGATTCAAAAGGGACCGGATAACACCAAGGCACGCAAAGGCACCACGGTGACGCTGACCGCGGAGATCATGGGCGAGCCTGCGCCTGATGTCGGCTGGACCAAGGACGGGGAGGACATCGAGGAGGATGACAGGCGAGGGCGGGGACCTGCCGCCGGGGCGGAACGGGGCCCAGAACCCTGGCAGGAGTGGGCCGGGGGCGGGGACGCGAGGCGAGGACCAGAGCTGGCTAACCAGCCTGGCCCCGGGCGCGGGTAACCTGACCGCGGCCCGCCCTCCCCGCTCCCCCTGTCCCTGCCAGGGTGTTCTTCGAGATCGGCAGTACCACCACGACGCTGACCATTCGCCGAGCCACGCCCGAGGACAGCGGCAAGTACGAGGTGTACGTGGAGAACAGCCTGGGCATGGACCAGAGCTTTGCTCGCGTGGACGTGGCCTGAAAGGAACGCTCGGGATCTTTCGCCCTGGCTCCAAGCCCCGGGGTGCCTGGGACCGACGACCCTCCACCATCTTGCTTAATAAAACTGCTCTCTCTGACTTTCCGCGTGCTCTGGTCTTTGGGGACGCCGTTTCTTGTCCCCTGCACTCGCACCCACGCTTACTCCAGACCCACACACCAAGGTCACAGAATGTTGGGGTCGGAATGTTTGGAGGGTGCCTGGTTCAGTTACAGACAGTAAATCGGAGATAAGCTTTCTCACCATCCGGAGCTCCTTCACTTCCCCGCGGGACAGCGCCAGGAGCTCATGACTCCGCCTTCTCTGTTTCCGCCTACCTCAGGCCCCACCCGCTCGCCGCGGTCGGAGCCCTGGCCACGCCCATCTCACGGCTGGCCACACCTCCTCTCCTCTCTAGGCCCGCGTCTCCCCGTGACCTCCTTCCTACTTTGGCCGCTACTCCTGGGCCTGTTCCCAGACGGTTCAAAGTCCTAATCTTAGCTTCCCTCTTCTGCCTCTTAGGCCTCACCCTTCTTCTCCTTAGCCCCGCCTCCCAGATCCCTTGACCACGCCCCCTAGTTCTCCCATAAGTCCCACCTCCCTCCTCTCATAGTTAGAAACCGGCAGAGGGGATAGAGGGGAGGGCTACGGGGAAACGACGGGAATCTTAAGAACTACTATTCCCGGCATGCTCCGCGAAGAAGTTCTCGCGAGTCGCGAGAAGACACGTGCGCGGAAGGAGCAAGCAGTAGCGGGCGACAGAGCTGGAATAAAGGGAGCTAGTGGTAAAGGTTGCTGATGGAGGGGTGGCGAAAGGGGTAGAGGGCAGGGGACGGCCCCTACACCGAGAGCTGCTTGGAGGTCCCGGCTGGCCCTTCGGAGGTCCGCTCTTGTGTTAGTCCCACAACCCCTGGCTATGTGAGGCTAGGGTTTATTAGAGTCAATTGTGGCGTTCAGAGTGTCAGCAATCAGTGCTCTGAATCCAGAGTTTCAGACTTGTCGCCAGTATTGGGACTCAGGGGGAGGCAGATTCCGTGTTTGAGATGCCGAGGGACTCTGTCTTTTGATTCAGGGTTCATCACTTAGAGGTTAGTTTTAGGATTCAAATTCAGCATATGGAGGGTTTTTGCTTGGACTTGGGTTTCACTGGATGCGTTACTTGATTACTTGGGACTCATTCTAGGATTGCAGTTAAATATCTGGAGCTCACTCAGGATTTGAGATTCAGTATTCAGGGTTCACTGTTGGCATTCAGGGTTTAACATCTATAGCACAAGAATGTGACAATTAAGAATCAGTGGGTTTGGGGTTTGGGTTTTTGAGGTTTGGGGTCTAAGGTCTGTTGCTGAGTTTCTGAACTCATTTGCTGAATGTGTTTATGGCCAGAGGGAAGTCTGTTGGATCAAATTGTGGGGTGTGAATTTCAGGATTTAGGAGAAATCACTGTAGGGTTTTAAGGCTGGTTGGAATCTGGGTTGGAGTTTGAGATGTGTGGGATTTGTGAGGTTTGTCCAAGGAGGGACTCTATTGAATTTTGGATTTACATCCTGTGAGAGGGCTAAGTGTTGCTCTTTGGGGTTTGCTTGGGATGTGAGTGGGGTTCTTGGGCTGGGGTGTGAGATCTGAGCCTAATTTCTCTGTTGGGATTTGAGATTTAGGTAGCAGTTGCCATCATGCTCAAAGCTGTGATCCTGATTGGAGGCCCTCAAAAGGGTGAGGGAAAGGGAAAGGGGTAGGGAGGTTGGGCTGAAATGACTGGGGGGTGGAGGCAGAGGGAGGCAGGAAGCTGAAATGTGCTTCTCTCTCCTCTCTCAGGGACCCGCTTCAGGCCTTTGTCTTTTGAGGTGCCCAAACCCCTGTTTCCAGTGGCGGGGGTTCCTATGATCCAGCATCACATTGAGGCTTGTGCCCAGGTAACCCCAGAGGTTCCCCCTCCCACCTCGCTTCCTGCTCATCTCCGTGCTGTATTCCCCCTCTCCAGCCATGTCCTCTCCGCTGTATTCCCCCTCTCCAGCCATGTCCTGTCCGCGCCAGGCATAACTCCAGGGACTGCCATTTATAAATGACAGTGTGAACGGTGTCCCTCGGAGTTGTGCAGTGCAGCTGCCCTGCTGTCTTCGCTAATCTGGTCTCTCATCTGGCCTCTTCTTGTTCAGATTTCATTCCTATTTTTAAAGCATCGAATGGAAGATCAGGCAGGAATCTTAGAGGCCGTTTAAAGCTATAGCCGGAGGAACCTGAATGATAGCAAAGCACGAAACTCAAACCCTTGCTCACTGTGGAGCTAATTTCTTTATTGCTTTTGGCATCGGGACAGGCCAGGTTTTATCTGAATCCAGTCTCTGCCAGCTCTAAGGACTTGAGTAAATTCCTTACCCTTTCTGAGCCTTAGTTTTCTTACTGGTCAAATGGGGTGATTAAGCCTACTTTGGGGGGGGGCAGCAGGACTTAAGAGATGATGTTGGTAAAGTGCCTAGTGCAATGTAGGCACTTGATAAATGGTACCCTTATCTCATGCTGATCTCAAGCTCAGACTGACAGATAATAAATATGGGGAGAAATGAATGGATGATCTTTTCATGCCGCTTGGTGGGTAGGATCTTTCCTAGGGTGATCTTCAGATGCAGGGATGGGGTAGGGGGGAACAATAGGATCATAAAAGATTGAAAAATCAGGGACAGACTTCCTCTAGGTTCTTTTTTGTCTGGAGGAGAACACAGACCAGAGTGGTAAAGTGAGGGGCACAGGAGCCCCACAGCTGAGACCAAAGCTATGGCCTCTGGACTCCTGGGCCAGTACCAGGGGTTCCCCCAACATTCTGTCCTATCAGATATGTTCTTTCTCCTCCCAACCTCTTCCCATGTTCTCAGGTCCCTGGGATGCAAGAGATTCTGCTCATTGGCTTCTACCAGCCTGACGAGGCCCTTACCCGATTTCTAGAGGCTGCCCAGCAGGAGTTTAACCTCCCCATCAGGTGTCTGTGTGCACGTGCCGTATGGGGGGTATGGGGTGGGGAAGCAGTGCTTGAGGCCTTGGAGTTCTTGTGAGTGGGTTGAGTGAGCATTTGGCCGACTTTGCCCTTGTATACTAGGAGGGGTCTTGTTTGGGTATCTCTGAATCCCTGAGTATAATGGCCTCAGGCAGGTGTATTTCTGGGAGCAAGAGGGGTCAGCTGCCCAGGCTCATGCTATCTGTCTCCTCTCATCTCACTGAGCTGGCTCTCTGGGGTCCCCCGGGACAGGTACCTGCAGGAATTTGTGCCCCTGGGCACAGGAGGTGGTCTCTACCATTTCCGGGACCAGATCCTGGCTGGGGCCCCCGAGGCCTTCTTTGTGCTCAACGCCGATGTCTGCTCCGACTTCCCCTTGACTGCTATGTTGGATTCCTACAGACACCAACCTCACCCCTTCTTGCTCCTTGGCACCACGGTGAGGGGGCCAGGAGGGCTGAAGGGGGTAAAGGGGGTGATCCAGAGAAGTTCTTGGAATGCGTGTCGAGGAGGCAGGGGCAGCCCAGAGAGCTGGAAGGGCACCGGGCATCAACAGGGGAATGTGCCAGAAATCCCAGCAAGTAGCAGAGGAGGAGGCGGCGGTAGAGACCCCGAGCCCTTTGGCTGCTCAGAAGGAAGGGGGGGGAGGGCAGCTGTCAGTTCTCCCCCTGCCGAAGGCCTGTCAGTGGCAGAAATACGTGCCAGGTGCTACAGGGAAGGCAAAGAAAGAAAACAGACCTCGCTCCCCTGGAGCAGTCAGGGCATTGTTTTGGTGTGTCTGTCTTTCAGGCTAATAGGACACAGTCCCTCAACTACGGCTGCATTGTAGAGAACCCACAGACACATGAGGTGAGAGCAGAGCCGGGGCTGGCTGGGTTCTTACTCTGTATCATCGTGCCCCCTCCCCCCTGCCTCTAGAGAATGCTAGAATGCTCTTGGGTGGGCTCCAGGGCTGTCAAGCAGGTGCGGCATACCCTTGGCTGTTCATCTTCCATTCTAGGGAGATTGACAAAGAGCAGAGGCTAATAGTTAATTTCCATGGGTGCAGCGTCCCGATGGATGTATGCACGGTGTGCTGAGGGAACACGAAAGGGGGCCCACCCCAGCCCTGCCTGGGTGGGGGCGGGGAGAGCTCCCTGGAGGAGGCAAGGTCTGAGTTGAGTTAAATTCGTGGAGATGAAGAAGGAGACGGGAAGGCACTGCAGGTGGAGGGAATAGGGCTGTGCAAGGGCACAGGGGCGGGAAACAGCGTCAGGCCTCTGGAATTCCAGGGGTGGGTGCGGGATGGTAAGGGTCTCAGTCCTTGTTTGTGAAACTCCCTGCCCTGAGCTCCACTTTCACACAGCCCTTTTATTTGTTCAAGCGTTAGTATCAAAAATACACTTAAACAGGCACACACAGGGACACCTGGGGGCTCAGTTGGTTAAGGGGCTGCCTACGGCTCAGGTCATGATCCCAGGGTTCGGAGATCGAGTCCTGCATTGGGCTTCTTGCTCAGCAGAGGGCCTGCTTCTCCCTCAGCGTGCCGCGTCTCTCTCTCTCTCTCTGTGTCTGACAAATAAATAAAGAAAAAGCAGGCACACACACATAAATATGTGCGATTTTTTTTTTTTTTTTAAGTTTTCTACTAGGCACTAGCTAGATGTGAAAGAAACAGAGCCAAAGAAATAGAACCCCTGCTGCTCAGGAGCCCCCCAGACAGTGGAAAGGACAGGCAAAAATCAACCATGGCAAATGACACAAGGGCCACAGTGCGGTGTGGCCAGAAGCCAGGGGTGCCCAGACCTGAGAAGCTCCGTGTAGGGCTGGACAAGCGCGGGCTTACGGAGGAAGGGGCAAGGTTGACTGAGTTTTGAAAGCTGAGTTTTCCAGATGAATCGCTGGGAAAGGGCATTCCAGGCACAGGCATGCAAGGGCAGTGGATTGTGTGCTGGGGTTGCTGGGAGGTGGGGCCGGTCAGGAGGGAAAAGGCATGCAGTTGGGATTTCTCTTGAAGGCGAAGGCGAACGGCAGTGACTGCGTTTTAGGAAGACCACCTAGCAGCAGGGAGTAGCTGGTGGTCAGAAGGTCTTGGGGGATGGTAGCAGAGGCGGGGGACCCCTCCTCTGCCGGACCCAGACTCCTCTGTCCTCAGGTCCTGCACTATGTGGAGAAACCCAGCACCTTTGTTAGTGACGTCATCAACTGTGGCATCTACCTCTTCTCCCCGGAGGCCTTGAAGCCCCTTCGGGATGTCTTCCAGCGTAACCAGCAGGATGGGCAACTGTGAGGCGGGCCCCATGGCCCTGTAACCCCAAGTCCCTCCCGCCCCCAGGCTCTGCAGGCTCCTCTCCACCTGCTCACCTTCCTCCTCCCTTTTCCTTTCCACTTGTCATCCCCAGCCAAGCCTTCCTGGTCCCCTCCCCTTCTAACCTCATTCTGTCCCTCTTCCTTATCCATCCCAGTTCCTCCTCTGTCACTGCCTGCCCACTCCCCTTCTGGTCCATTTCTCTCCAGCCCCGAGTGTCCCGCAGACATCTCTCAGAACAGACGGGAACACGCACACTTGGGCGCACACACGCTTGGGTGCAGACACATGCAGAGAGAGAGAGAGAGACACACACACACACACACAGCCCCCACACTGTCAGGCTGAGGCTCCCCTCAGAGCATAGCACGCAGAGCCCTGCTGGCCACAGTCCCCTCCCTGGGTCATCCCTGTAGACCCCGGACCTGTCCCCCTCACCCCCACCCCGTGGGGCCTGGCCTTCACTCCCCTCTCCCCGCCTGGCTCCCTGTCTCATGCCCCACTCACTCCCATCCATCTCTGCTTCTCTCTCCATCTCTCCTGGCCTCTGTCTGTTTCTGCTAAGTTGGCATCTCTACCATCTCTCTCTCCCTCTCTTTCTGTGACTCTCTGCCCTCACCAGCTGTCTTCCTCTGGGGTGAGTGTCTGTGTTTCATTCCATCCCGTGAGAGGGAGGGTGACCCGAGGCGGGGTTTGGAGGCGTGGGTGGGGAGGGAAGAAGGAAATGGGCGGAAGCCACATCCATCCGGGCGAATTCCCTGGACCTGGGGCAGAGATGGGCGACGGGTCCATACCTGGGGGTCCCCTGGGATCACACCCCAGCTGGGGGTGGGGGGGTGACGTGGGTAAGGGCACTGGCAGTGCCTCCTGGGCCATGAGCGTCCCTTCGGAGAAGATCTAGCCTGGCCTGGAGAGCGGGTGGGATTCCCTTGGATCTCTATCCCTGAGACCCCTCGTCGGCCTCCAGGGCGGGCCCAGCTGGGGAGCTGATGTCTGCGTCTCCTCTCTGCCAGGGAGGACTCCTCAGGCCTGTGGCCGGGGGCAGGCACCATCCGCCTGGAGCAGGACGTGTTCTCCGCCCTGGCCGGGCAGGGCCAGATCTACGTGCACCTCACCGATGGTATCTGGAGCCAGATCAAGTCCGCGGGGTATGCCTCCTTGAGGTGGGGGCCCCTGGGAGCTGAGATTTGCTGGGGGGTAGGCACCTGCCGGCCCCTGAATCCCCCGCCCCGCTTTGTGGCTCCCCCAGCTCAGCCCTCTATGCCTCCCGCCTCTACCTGGGCCAGTACCAGCTCACGCACCCAGAACGCCTGGCCAAGCACACCCCCGGGGGTCCACGAATCCGAGGTACGCCCCCCTGCCCCCCCTTCCTCATCTTTGCCCCCCACCCTGGCCCCCTGTGCCCTCTGACCCCTGTGACTCTTGACCTCAGATTCAGAGGTGAAGCCCTAGTCCCTGGCTCCCCCCGCCCCCAAACCAGGTGTGGTGTGGGGTAGCTGCCCCCAGTCTTCTCTTCTACTTCTAGGAAATGTTTACATCCACCCCACAGCGAAGGTGGCCCCATCGGCGGTGGTAAGTGGGGAGCCAGGCCGGCAGGATGGGTGGGATGGTGGAGAACTCCTGGGCTCAGAGGGCAGGGCTCTGTTTTATGGTCGCCCATCTCGCCGGCAGGCTCAAGCAGCCCCTACCTGTTCTAGAAGGGGCTGGATTCGGGTTTCTCCAAGGCCCTCCAGGGCTTATGGTATCTGTTCCTCTCCACAGCTGGGCCCCAACGTCTCCATTGGGGAGGGAGTGACCGTGGGCGAGGGTGTGCGGCTCCGCGAGAGCATCGTCCTCCATGGGGCCACGCTGCAGGTAGGCCCCCCGCAGCTGGGGGGTGGGGGCTCCACACCTGGGCCCTTCCCCCGACTCACCACACACTGTCGTGTTTGGCAGGAGCACACGTGTGTCCTGCACACCATCGTGGGCTGGGGGAGCACCGTGGGGCGCTGGGCCCGCGTGGAGGGCACCCCCAATGACCCCAATCCCAACGACCCCCGAGCACACATGGACAGTGAGAGCCTCTTCAAGGACGGGAAGCTGCTGCCTGCCATCACCATCCTAGGTACAGCTTCCCCAGGGCCTAGGGAAAACCTCCACGGGTGACGGCCTTGCCCTGTGGGATTTGGACGTGTGTGTGGGTTTATTCCTTTAGCAAACATTTGCAAAGTGCTTACTGTGTGCCAGGCCCTGTTGTGAGTCACTGGGAGCGTGAGGCCAGGGCACAGATGGGCAGGGAGGGATTCCTCCCGGATGGCTGAGGCTCCAGCTCCCTGCCTCTGGCCTCCCCTCCCCGCGGCTTTCTCCGGGTGCCCCTCGTGTCCCCCCCCACTGCAGGCTGCCGCGTCCGGATCCCCGCTGAGGTGCTCATCCTGAACTCGATTGTTCTGCCACACAAGGAGCTGAGCCGCAGCTTCACCAACCAGATCATCCTCTGAGGGGGGGACTGCCGGAAGCACCCCCCCCCCAGCTCCTACCTGCTCCCCTCGAGGCTCCTGCCTGCAGGGCCGGCCTCTGTCTACAAGGACCAGAGGAAGCTGGGCAGGATCTTCACGTGCCCGGAGCAACGTGGGTGGCCGGGGGACTCCTGGCCTCCCTCTTCGGTCCCTAATAAACCCCCGTGAACCTTGGAGCCAGCACGGACTCCCGCTTGTGCCTGGGCTGGGGGGTGAGGGCGGAAGGGGGTGCAGCTGAGTCAGCCCCCCCCCCACATTAGCATTTAAATTGGAGTCGTTGCTGCGGGCTCATGAATAATGAATCTGGAGCCCTGGTAAATCTCCCCCTCCCACCGCCTTTAGCCTCTTGCGCTGCTCTGCTTGGGAGGAAGGCCCCTAAGGCTCCCAGCCTGTCTGGCCCCTGCCTTCACCCCTGCTCCAGCACTGCGGGCTTGCCCGCCTTTCTGTTCCTCTTCGCTGGGCCTGGCTCGGGCTCTGAGTGTAGGGATTCCGAAAGGAAGGGTGCAGGGTTCTGGCTGGGCTGTGGGGTGCTGGCGGTGGGCTCAGGGACCGAGAGCCACAGGCCTGATATTGGCTCACCAGTGGCTGCTTTTCTCAGTTCCTGCCCAGCCCGGCCCCAGCCTGTTTTCCGCTTTGCCAGCTCCATCTGCTCCTACCCTGGCTTTTGGCGGGGTGGGGGCTCTCCGCGCCCGAGGCCTGCTTGGTGTCAGTGTTACTCTCCCCAAGCGCAGTGGGGGCCCCTAGTGCTGGGAGGTGAAGGGCCCTCGCCACCTCCCACCACCCTGACTCCGCCCTCTGGGAGGTCTCAGTCCTCTCCACATTCTTGAAACCCCAGAGCAGCCCCGCCATCTCTCATGTCTGCCCATGACCCCCACGTGCCCCCTCTTGGTACCCCCCCTTCCCCAGCTGTGGGTGCGGAGCTTAGTTGCCAGATGAGCTGGTAATGATTGTAATCTGCTAATTGAGAGGAATCTAATTACCCAAAGAGAGTTCGGGGGGGGGGGGGAGGCAGGGCGGGGGGGGAAGGGAGGAGGGGGTCCTGGCAGCAGGCAGGGGTGGCAGGCGGTGGGGGCGCCGGGACCTTGTCATCAGACCCGGGGTCTGGGACGGAGCCCAGGATTTCATAGCTGTAGAGCTGGGCCTGGGGGAAGACATGCTTCCCCAGGAGCCGGGCTGAGGGTAGTGTGGGGATTGGGTTGGATGTGCCCTCCCAGCCCCCTCGGGCCCTGCAGGCTTCGTGAGAGTGGGCGTGAAAGGAGCTGGGCTTCACCAGCCCAGACCTACAACCTGCCTGGGCTCAGCCTCTTTCCCATTTCCTGGCCCTGACCTTCCATTATCTGCACGGGGTGGGGAGGGGGCTGCAGATGCCGCCTCCGGACCTGGGTCAGCTCCCTCGGGGAGAAGCCAGGAGAGGGCTGGGCTGTGGGGCCAGGGATGGGGTCCCTTCTCTGCCACCCCCCCCCCCGTCTGACCCTTATGTTCCAAGCGGTTGGCAGAGGCCATGGCAGCTCCATCATAAATATGATAATTTAATTATTTTCTCAGCAAAACACCGTGAAATCCAATAAGTCTGTGTCAGGCCCTGGCCCCCGGGACCCCCCTCCTAGGCCCAGTGGGGGTGGGGAGAGGCCCCGGAAGGGGAAAGGGTCAGTGTTTGAGATGGGGGTGGCTAGTGTAGCTGGGGTCTTTACACCTGCCCCCTCCCGCCAGGCTGGCGGAGTCGCTGTCGCGTGCTCATGGGGAGGTGGGGGGGGCGTCTAAGGAGTTGTAATGCCCTCCACTCCTCTCCAGCTCTTGTCTGCCCCGGGAAAGACCCAGCGCCCCATCCATCTCTGAGGGCACAGCTCAGGGCCCAGGATGCGGAGCACTCTTCTCGGCCACATCTAGGTCCTCATTGGCCCTGTAGGGGTAGGAGGGTGCTGGCTCAGGCTCCGAGTGAGGTGGTCCCCAAAGGGCTTGAGGAGGGAGAACCAAGGGAACTGGGGTGGGAAGTGGGGGGATGAGCGGGGGAAGGGATGCGGGGGAGGGGTGTGCTCCTGCCATTAGTGCTTTTTTAGGTTTCCATAAAAAGATTATTCTGTGAAATCAGCGAGGGGGAGCAAGCTGGGGGCTGGGGAGGGGGGGCAGGTCCCTGGCACGGAGCTGGATGGGGTGATGGGAGGAGGGTTGGGGACGGGGACTGAGCTTGGAGAGAAATTTGGATGGGCTTCAGGAGCCAGCGAGGGGGAGAGGCCGAGCCAAGAACACAGATTGGGGGGAGGTTGCTCGGGGTGGGGTGGAGTGGGGGCAGGGCCCTCCTCTTCCTCCTGTCCCTTTGGCGAGGCTGACCTGGGCCCCAGTCCCACCCCTGTCTCCGTCCCCTCCCCCTGGCGCTCAGCAGCCATTATCGGGGGAGCAGATTGCCGCCCCCTCCCCCTCTCCGGGAAGCAGGCACAGCTGGGGCCCCGCCACATCTGCCGCATCAGCACGGAGCACAGCTGGGTGTGCCCAGAGCCGCGCTCCCCAAAACACAAAGGGGAGGGCGGGGGCCAAGGAGAGCCTAGACCCGGGAGACAGACATACTGACACCTCTGCCAACAGACACACACTCGTCGAGGCGAAGCTACACCCACCACCACCGCACACGCGCTCCCTCCTGTGCCGACAGGAGAACTGACAAACACGCAATTACTCGGCCCC
>JAQQSY010001028.1:0-14685 GCA_028646535.1 Procyon lotor | reverse complement strand
GACCTGAGCCAAAGGCAGCCCCTTAACAACTGAGCCACCCAGGCGCCCCAGTATCTATTTCTTTTATCACTAAAATTGTTCAGGGAAATAATCTTTTCTTTATATTATTTCTACAATGCTATAACAATACCATTTATTTACTAGAACAGCATATTTATTTTCTGTTTATAATATGTAATTCCTTCTTCATAAGTTTGATTCATTATCAGTATATTCCATATTTCTAAGCCCCTTACATTGTCATTCATAACAACTAAAAAATAACATTTTTTCTTAAAGAATCGAATAACTCACAACACTTCTTGTATTGATAGTCAGTGTTACACTACTTCCAACTGCACATAGAAAGCCAAACAAATTTGGGTGTGACTTGCCGATCCTCAAATCTATATTCCACTGAAGAGTCATTCTAATATTTTCTGATCTCTAGCTTCATTTTAGCTATTTTTCTGGCATGTAGAGATTATTAGTAAATGTATTTCAAATACACTGAAGAGAGAAACTATAGACATAGATGACATTATTGAGTGGAGTTACTTTAAAAATCTTATTTAAAATGTGATTAAAAACAATAAAAAATAAATGTGATTAAGTGTGATTTTAGGAACTATAATTTTTTTAGTTTATTAAACTAGCTTAATAAACTAAAAAATTCTCATTTAATAAATACATGTGCTGTTAATTTTCTAATCTTTAAGGTATTAAGCATCATAGACTGACATTAATTCTAATATGTAAGTATAAAAGACAAAAGCGATGAAAATTTTAATCTTAAAAAATAACTTGGGGGCACCTGGGTGGCTCAGTGGGTTAAGCCTCTGCCTTTGGCCCAGGGTGCTGGGATGCTCTCTGCTCAGCAGGGAGCCTGCTTCCCCCTCTCTCTCTGCCTGCCTCTCTGCCTACTTGTGATCTCTCTGTCAAATAAATAAATAAAATCTTTAAAAAAAAAATTACTTGGTTCCTTTCGAGAAACAAGTCATAACATTTTAGATTAAAACACAAACCTATAATTTTTTATGAACTGTATGAAATTGGAAATAAAATGAGAAAAATATTCTTAATTAAACTTTTTTTATTGGTAAAATCAAACATGATGAGTTTTTAGCTACTTTTATTAAACACAATAATCTCACAATAATTTATTGCTTGAAATGGTCAAGTCTGTTTCACCAGATACCTTTGCTAATCCTTAAGCTTACTGTGCTTAAAAATTGGATCTGCTTCAGACGTTTTTGGATACTTATTTTATTTTATAATAGATATGGTTAAGAAAAAATATATTGGAAGTATAGACGTATTAGTAGAGAATGAAAGTAGTATCTATACTAAGCAGTATTAAAAATAATTAGTCTTAATTATCAAAGAAGTCAATTAATTAAATATGAAAATACTGGCTTCCATTTTGTAAAAATAGTTTCCTCTCCTTCTGTTGGGGAAAATGAAAAACATGTGAAATAAGTCAATCAGAGAAAAATAATTATTGTATGATCTCTCTGATATGAAGAATTTGAGAGGCAGGGCAGAGGTCATGGTGGGTGAGGGGGGAAATGAAACAAGATGGGATCGGGAGGATAGACAAACCATAAAAGACTCTTAAACTCATGAAACCAACATTGGGGAGGGTATGTGCTATAGTAAGTGCTGTGAAATGTGTAAGCCTGATGATTCATAGACAAGTACCCCTGGGGCAGATAATACATTATATGTTAATAAAAAATAAATTAAAAAAATAATAATACAAGGCAGAAAAAAAGTTTACTTTAACAGAAAAAAAAAGAAAATGAAAAACAAATGGTTAATATACTAGGTGTTATTTTTTTTGTGTAAAGAAGCAAAAATCATGGAGCGCTTGGGTGGCTCAGTCATTAAGCGTCTGCCTTTGGCTCAGGTCATGATTCCAGAATCCTGGGATGGAGCCCCATATTGGGCTCCTTGCTCTGCAGGAAGCCTGCTTCTCCTGCTACCATTCCCTCTGCTTGTGTCCCTTCTCTCGCTGTGTTTCTCTGTCAAATAAATAAAATCTTAAAAAAAAAAAAGAAGCAAAAATCATAGGTATATATTAAATTTCTGAAATTATAATTAAGTCAGAGAACTGGATTTTATCAAAACTATATATAGTGTTATCCAATCATAATATTTTATAATGAAAAATAAGTCTTCAAATTTAATATTTACATATATGCTTTATTATTATAAATGTCTACTTCAAAGATGATATTGTCAATAATATACCATTGTCTTTATCTATATGTGACAATTTAAATAAACCTGAGATATATGATTTATAATAGGATAATAATTTTCTGAAGCCGTTTCTTTATTTTAATAAACTATGAGATCCATAAGAGCATGAAGTCTGTTCATTTTTGTTTTACAGTTAGCTTTAACTTTTAGCACTGTGTCCAAACCATAAAAGACATGTGTGTGATAAATATACATCAAATGAATGTATGCTTGGATTTGGAAACAATGCTTCGTTTACTCTAATTTTATTAATAAAGGATTTTAACATCATATGCATTATATGAAGTCCCAATTATTATTACTAAGGCACGAATTTAAAAACACTAAGATCAATAACTACCTTAAAAAAGACTCTAAAGGAGCTGTGACTCAAAACTTTGTCAATATGGGCCTAGCCTCAGGAGACAAAGAAGCCCTTTCTGAAAACATATAATTAAAAAGGGTTTAGAGGGAAGCTCTAATTTTCCATGGAAATAAATTCCACAAAATGACAGCTGTCCAGTTATATCTGGTTTCAGAGGCTCTCTACAAGGACCTCACTTTTTGTTGAGTTTTCTACAAATGTTTAGATTCAATTTTAAAATGTCACTTGCTCTCCCCACCTCCTCAATTAAGGCAGCAACTGAAAAATCAAGATGTATTTCTTCAGGTTTTAGATTTATAACCAACATTTTCTCTCTTGGACAAATGCCCAGTTCTTGCCTTCTAGAATAGCAAGGGAAACAGTATTATTAGCTTATGTTGATTGTTTAAGCTTAAGTAATTCCCAGGCTAAAAAATTCAAGTAACATTGGAAAAGTTAATTTAATAAGGGCAAGAACCAAGTTAGAAGATCACAGGGAAAGGTATTTGGTCTTTCAAAAAATTTTTGAAAGTTATTGATAGCAAGTTTTGTGGTTGGATGTCTTGAAATCGTTGATAAGCCATACAATATCTTGCAAGCCAGGTCCTTCTCTGAGCAATCTGATAGCCCCATATTCTTCTTAAGTGTAAGTGCAGTGTGTGACTATAAATAATTGCTTTTTATAAACACGCCTGAATTTACTTCATCAAAGGAGTGTTGTCCTTCAAAGTGAACATCTTAGGAGAAGGTCTATTTATTCCATTACATAAAGAATTTGGAAAACTTCTTGTGTATTCTTGCAAATATGTGAGCCATGCAGAAACAAAAATCAATCTTAAGACTATTAAAAACACATACTCTTTAGGGGCTAAAAATGGCACGGCCCAATTCCATCACTTACATTTTTCATGAGCATTGGTTCCAAATAAGCTCCATCTTAAATGAAATCCAAATTTAAAGTATAAAAGTCCAGCACTACTGACTGAGTCAATAAAATATACCACAGACTATAGAGCTACTTCCAAAAGAGCTTTTCCAAAATGCCTTAAGGGACGTGACTGTCACGGAATTGGGACTATTGACTAAGACTATATCCAAGTGACTACTTGGATATAGGCTTAAAAAGTCACCCAACATATATTTTAAAATCATACTCCATAAATAATGGATACATAGTAAATGTAAGAATCCCTTACATTTTTCTCGAGTTTTAAAATATATAATACATTAAATAATAACTTGGCACCCTAAGAAATAACTTTAATTTGTGAATTTCTATGCATCTATTGTAAAATGTTTATAGTTTTGAATGAGAATCAATAATCAAATGTCTGGCCTTTCATTGTGCCCACATGATTAATCAGAAGCAGAGCAGTAGAATGAATAGAAAGTAGTAGAATAAATCTGTTACTAACATTTTAGACAAAAGACCGAAGTCCACCAAGGGAACTAAAGAGAAATGGTTTATATGGAAAAATGGGCAAGGAGTGATGTATAGGAGGATTTTTTGCAAGGAAAAATTAAAGACTGTCTTCAGAGAAAATAAAATAATTTCTTCTTCCTCAAATACAGCTTTAAATTAGAAGTCAAACTGACTTGCAGAAGCATGAGCTATTCCAGATGATTTTCCACTAATTAGAAGAAATTACTGATTTGTATTTCATTTTCAATTGCCAAAAATATAGGCAAAACTATTTCCTTCTTGTGCATTTTCCAGATTTTGGAGTGATTATATTTCCTGAAAGTAAACTCTAAATAAAACCAGATAAATAAGCTCAATATATGCAAGTTGGATCTTAAATCCATTGAGATTTCAGTTTACCTGCAGAATATCACATATTACACTTAAAAGTTAATGTTAATATACAGGGATACCTTGAACCTGAAATCAATGAGTGGAATTAATTCCCCCAAAGTGAAAGACCTCAATCTTGTTACTGTAAATTCTCTACTTTTTTGCCACTCAGTCTTAGAGAGGCATAAAATCAAATGCTAGGCTTTTAAAATTATCACATACATGAATCGTGTAATCTATCAACAAATATTAGTTGAGCACTTACTATGCACAAGACCCCATACAGGATGGGATACAGAGAAATAGTTCATGACTTCAAGGATTATAATATGTGTAGTTGGTGGAAAAAGACATATACAAGAGGTCTATTAGGTTTTTTATTGCAGTACAATCCTCTTAAACTATATAAAAATTTGTTTCAAAAAAGGATCGGTAGAGCATTTATAAAGATATCAAACAAATGAGAGAATAGTAAAAAACTGAAAAGCTTCTAGAAAATTTACTTTTCTGTTCTAAACATTAGCTATTATGACATTTTTGGGACAAATTCTAATCAGGAACTGGTAAATTGTAGGCTTCATTTTGCAAATTCAGTGGGTATTATTAACCAATTAAGTGAAGAAAGGTTAAAGCAGAAAAAAAAAGGGATGGTACCAAATGACTCAAATTTGGCCCTTGATAACATAGGCAATGGATTATTTTATAGCTAAAACCCAATCGTTATTACAAAAGAATAATTTCATAACTGTCACGGCATCAAAATGACTGACAAGCATTACAGCATTAAAACATATTAAAGAATAGAAAAGTTTTTTTTTTTTTAGAAAAGATTTATATCTTT
The DNA here is from genome assembly GCA_028646535.1 of Procyon lotor. NCBI lineage: Eukaryota > Metazoa > Chordata > Mammalia > Carnivora > Procyonidae > Procyon > Procyon lotor. The sequence continues at coordinate 9,462 of JAQQSY010001028.1, read as the reverse complement.
TTATTTGGTGCTTAAAGGAAAAAACAGACAAATGGTTTGGCTTCTGTTTATAGCCCTAATTATCCTAAGTACTTGGTTTAATTTGTTCTCTTCCTGATTAAGTCTAGAAATATAAAGATCTGATGGGGATGCATGTTTCTGTTAAATGTTAATTGAGGATGAAGCCAAAATGATCTACGGGATTTTTTTCATTAAACTAGTATTTTATACTTTCATTGAAAAACATAATTTTTTATTGTGTGGCCAAAGATTAACATTTAATATATTTACCCACTGTGTGAAATGTTTGAGCAATTATTTAACAATGAACACATTTAGAGATTTTCAAATTATTAACATCTTGAGTGTAAACAGAGCTCAAAATTGATGTAGATATTTGTGGTAAGTGCGGGCCAGCTTACTGATGACTGAGAATTCAAAGTAAATTTGATTGATAGATGTAAAGTTCTATTTGTGATTATTTGGATTTGGAGGATGAGAAGAAAGAACAAGCCTGTTTGTTTTATAAAATGCATACAATGGGATATCGAAGAAAGAGTAAAATTTCTTTACTGGCAGAAAAATACTAACTGAAAGTATTTTAGTTTCTAGTATTAATAAGTTTCATCTTACTAAGTAGATAGAGCCCCTGAACTAATAAGAATCTAACTCCTGCTTCCGATGTATAGACTTAAAAGTATTATAGCCGTAGAAGAAAGAACTTATTTCTGATATAAAAACTTAAGGTTTGCTTTGATCCACAGATGCAGGAAGACACCCACATGAGTTCTAAGAGCACAGATCAACTGGTAACGGACTCCTATGAACTGAACTTCTTCTACTGTATAATGAACTGCAGTCCGGCTAAACCAGCACCTCTCAACTAAGGGTGATTTTACTTCCCCCAGGGAACATTGGAAATGTCTGGAGACAACTGATTATCACAGTTTTAGGAAGTGGGTGGCAAGGAGCATACTGCCGGTATCTAATAAGTAGTGATCAGGGATGCTGCTAAACATCCTATTATGCACAAGACATTTCCTCACACCAAAAATTATCTGGCCCAAAATGTCAGTAGTGCTGAGGCTGAGGAATTTTGAGTACAGCTATTGTTTTTTCCCTGTAAAAATGGTTGAATTGGAGTTCCACCTATTGGTAAATCTACAGTCCAAGAAAGACCCCACTGTATACAGTACCAGTCAATCCTAGCTGACTATAAAAACATCCTGCTTTAGTACCATGGGAGAGAAATTAGAAGTGGGATGCATGGGTGAATGCCAGTATTTCTTTCTCTGTGTATCTATTTCATTCTCAAGTTTAAGAACTTTTTGGTAAGAGTATTCAGTTGATTAGCTAACCTACTCTCTGAATAGGTTAGGGAAGACTGAGTTAATCTGTTTTCCCCTGCTCATAAATCCACATGTTGACTTCCTTTGGAATAAGGACAGAAGAGGAAGGATCCCCAATAATGAAGAATGTAGAAGGTACTTATAGGAGAAAGTAATTCATAAAAGAAACTACATAGGGTCATTCATTTTTATCTCTAGGGGGATCAAATTACTCATTCACAAAATATCCTATGTTAGAACATGGGGTCCTTCTATTTCTTGTTCTACACACTAGATCCTTACTCCCTTTCATGGTCTTTCGGAGACATAAGAAGTGTGAAAAAATCATTCAAACAAATGTGTTTAAAGACAAAGATATTGAGCAATGATAAAGATGCTAACTTCAATCTTGTCCATTTCTATCGATGACCTACTATTCTTTTCATAATTGTAATAAATAGAAGAGTGCTTAGTAGGTAGTATGTGCTTAATAAAGATTTGTGGAATAAGTGGTTTGTTATCCAAAACATGAACTCTCCTTTAACGCATTAATACCTCTCCTTTCTTCTGTCTAGTTTTTCTCAAGCCCAGATTTTTCTATTTTCATGGCTTTTCCAACATTCTTTTCTTCTTTTCTGTTCTGAATGTGACACCCTGGGAGGCACTTTCATTCTTGCCATGGTTTCCTGATAGTTTCTCATGACTTCAATATTAACAACCTTTTGACTAACATGCTGCCAAGTTACTCCTTTTAAAAGATGCCTTTATGCGTACTCTCTACTGCTTTTAGCACATTTAAACATTCCCTGTTGGCTAAAATGAAACTTATATTGCTTTAGTTTTATAAATTTTGGTTTATTACTTTAATTTCACTTACTAACTTGGAATTTTACAGTTTATTTAACCTACTATAATTTATTTTTAAGTCACTACTTGGAAAATAGATAAGAAGGCCAGTATGTCATTCAGTAGAACTGTCACTAACTAGGAATTAAGAGACTTTAATTGTTGATCCAGGATTTAACATTAAATAGTTGTATGAATTTCAGTAAACCTCTTAGATGCTATTTGAACTCTATCTCGGTATTACAAAGCTTTATGTCTCTAGGGGAACATTGTCTGATGTTTGGATTTCAGCAAAAAAAAAAAACAAAAAAAAAAACAAGTCTTTGCTCAATACCTTCATTAAGGAAAAAAATATAAAGAAGCAAAAATTTGGAGACTCGGGAGCCGTTTGTTACTTTAGCTACAAATCAGTCTTACAGAGGTTGTGTTACAGAAAATATTAAGAAGATGAAAATAAATCATTTACCACATTGTTGAGAGTAAATTATTCTTTCGTAAAGAAAAAGTTTGACAGTGAAATGTTTTTCCCCACTCAGCTTGGCTTCAGTCAGTCCAGCTGCCTTTTAGTAGCCAAACAGCCCATTATCACTATTGCGTTGAATCATCATGGCCTTGAGATGAACTGCTTGAGGAAGACAGCCTGAATGAAATACATACATATACATTGGCGTCATTCTTCAGACTCTTCTTTTTTTTTTAGTGGCATTGCTTTCAAGTCAAGTTGGCTCTTGTCCAAATTGAAAAAAAGCAACAGTGAAACAGCTGGTACCAATTATACTAACTTCAGTGGGACTACGTGCTCAAGTGTCGGTGCTGCAAGTGGAATCTACGATACAATGGACTTGTTAGTCCTCCCTTGACCATGGTGCTTATGCTCAGTTTGTTTATGGGCTCCCATTGTAGGTAATGTCCAGAATGATATACCTACAAGCAAGTGTTAATATTTTTGTATATTATTTTAAGCTCACTGAATTATTGCTTAATCGTGTATACCAGAGAGTCTTACTTTCTGGGGACAAAGAAATCCGAGACAGCTAGATTTAAAAGTTTGAACAAATACTTAATCTGAAAAGTAACACTCTATTTCGACACTAGCATACGGATATGGACCTTTTGAAAGATAAAAAGACTATGATAATGAATGCAGTGAAATGTGCATCACAAATTATTTTTTTAGCATCAAGGATTATTTTTCTAGCATCAAAGATTATTAAAAATGTAGTTTCTCTAAGTTCCCTTATAGAAAGGATGGAAAAATTAATGTGTATTATACATTACTGATTCATTTTAAAAATATTTGTCTTCAGAAACCATACAGTGACATTTCACACCTATTCTTATGTGTATACCTTATGTTTATGAAGCTTTATCTAAGCTCCTCCTTTAAGGAGCTTAGACTGCAATCCTTACTGAGATGCAATTCTCTAGAACCAGGAAGTAAATGTTGGCAATATTAATAGAATTTGGACAGAAAAAAATTCCAGTTCGTAATTTTAATCCCAAAGAAGTACGAGTTCTACATTTGGCAAAATATACTGGTTTTAATATGTTCTAGTCTGAAATAGAAACTCTCTTAAGTTTACTTTAGGAAAAATACTCCGTTGCTCTCCATCTATACAAGCATCTCACAAATCACAAAGAGGATTTTGTAACTAGGCAACCAAGGTCAAAGAGACTGTGACCAAGGTTTGGAGAACCAGCTGAACACACACACCAGGAAGAGTGAGGCTTGGAGCTGCAAAAAAGGAAATTGACACGTTTTAAAGCACTTCTTTTTAAAACCTATCATTCCACAACACTACGCAGGTGTACACTCTGAAAAACAGTTGATAAATCTGCTCCAGATCCACATTTGAATAATAAAATTGTGTTTTATTCAAAAGATTTTTTATTATAAATACACTGTGGTCAGCCAAGAAACTAGAAAACAAACAAACAAAAAACCCTGAAACAGACATTTTTCTAACATGGGTGATTTCGCTTGAATAGTACATGAATACTTGATTTTCCTAGGCAAAGATACATGCTCATAATGAAAGGATAAATTTGCCAAATCCTGTAGTCAAGAACGTTAAGATGAATGAAATGCTTTCTGGTGTTCTCATCAACTTTTCCAAGTAACTGAAATTGATGTTTGTGTGTTTTATATTGACACGATGCATAGCATATTGATCAAAACTACAAAATTATGATATCTATCAAAATTCTAGAAGGAAACAAATATGACTAATATCAAATACTGTTATGATTTTAAGTTGATTGTAAAGCTGTTAGTTTCGGAAGCTCAAAAATTATCATAGGCCTGTAGTCCCCAGCAATCTTGTCAGAGAATTTTATTAAATAGTGCAGTTATTTTGCACTGTTAGCTGTTGAAGTGCTTCATAGGGTAAGCAGTATTGTGAATAACAGTTTTAAAGGTTGTATGTGCCTTCTAAGATTTTCTCATTCTCAGCTGAGTGAGTTTGGTAGGCAATTTGGATACATCTGATTATTACTCTGTTTACTTACTTTCCATTCGTTTTCCCCAAAAGACATGTCCATATGTGTGAAAATAGACACCATTGCCTAAAGTGTGCACCAAAATTCCCAAAGAAGCTGTTACATTGTCCTGATGAAATTGAATTAACATTTAGTTTTATGATACCATATTTAAATTCTTCCAGTTTAAACCTAATAATGAAATTCCTGATGCCATTTTAGCAATATGCACCTTGTCTAGAAAATATAGTACATATTGGTCAAAGAAATTTAAAAAATATGGGATGTGTCTGTGGATCAGAATTTCAAATTGCTTTCACATGTTGCAAAAGCACAGGAAAGGCACAGATAAGCATTTTTTTTATCATGCACTCACCTCTAACTCGCCCTTCTCACTTCTATTTTTGCCTATTGCACATGTAACTCGACTTCAATGAGGCCATAATTAAGTGTAATCTTGTTGGTTTAAAGAGAACCTTGGATATCACAGTAATGCTGTGTTTGCTGTGTTCACTGGACCTTAGTGTTATCTCAGTACAGATGCCTGACCCCAAACTACAAGCAACAGTTCATGTCTTTCTGTATAATACTGAGCAAATATATTTGTATGCCTATTAGTTTATAGGTGAAATCACGAGCTGCTTAGTTCAGCAGTATTTTCTGAACTTACAACCTTTCCCTCTTAGCTGACCTGCAGGAGGGAGTATGATGTTGTATTTGCAGAGACTCTAGATACATTTGAGAATTTATGCCCAATAGGAAGAACAGTAGGAAAGTGAGATCCAGTCATTCAGGCTCTGGACAATAACTGACTCTATCGGAAGAAAGTCAGGCACCACATTAAGGTTTACTTACACACCATATTATCAGCCAGATTGTTTTTAGTGCATAAAACCGTTATGGTGAGAAAGCATGATACAGAATGAAAACTATATGTATGTTTGGGGTTTTTCTTTTTGGTCGTTGTTGTTTGTTTTACGTTTTACAGATTTAGTGTTATGCTGACTATATGGATCTTATTCTAAAGGTCTATTTCTGCATTTTTAAACCAAAACTTTAAAATGTCGTATATACATTCTGAAGGTAAATATAAATGTCTACTTAATGTTTTTTTAGAAGCCAAATTTAAGTGGAAACAAAGAATGTAGCACAATTTCCAAAGAAATGATCCATTAGCCAGAACTTATCAAGAACACTATTAAATGATTAAGAGCTTTCCCCTGACATAATCACTACATGTTTTTATATATCTCCTAGTGACAAAAGTAAGTTTCTTTTAAAAAAATCTTATTCAAAAATCATTCTTTGGACTGGTGAAAATTTCATTGAATATTATTTTACCGAGGATCATTAGTTGAAAAAATTATCATTTAGTAACTTACAAATTTTTTAGATTTGATAAATACGTAAGTATATCTTCTTTAAACATGTCTATAATATCTTTTGTCTTGCCATAAAAATGAATGTGTTTCCAAACAGATTAGCCATAAGGTTTCCATATATTTCCAATTTTCACAATAAATGACATCTGTGAGCCAGATGGAATTAACAAAAAGTCTCTCTCACTTCCTGTGTTGCTCAAGAGAAAATAATACTGATCATTTTAACCTCAAAACAACCACAGTTTTATAATCTTCAGATTATACCATTTTCCACATTTGTTCTTAGGACAAAATGATTTCCACATTAACAGCTTTTTCAACTGATTTTGTCTTGTTCTTGGAAGAATTTATATTTTCTTTAAAAAAAAATATACCCATAGAACATTAGAGAATTTCGATACTAATGTGATAATAAACTACTGGGGCTTCCACTACAAACCTAGCTTTGTTACTTCTATTTTATTATAACTCTAGCAGACAAATGACATAGCGATAAAGCAAATATTAGTGCAAATATTAAATTAAATACTGATATATTCATTTAACAGATGTAAAGCTTTAGAAGTTATCCCCTACAATATCTAAAATTGTGGAAATTTATACTAGAAAAAAGGCAAAATTCACAATTTCAGGTCAGTTCATTTGGTAAGATAACTTTTAGTACAAATAATTTGACTAACACATTTAGTATTTTATTTTGTTTGTATTGGTCTAGGAATGTCAAAGCAAATGAACAGTTGATATAAGAACACATTTGCTAAAAACATTGCAAAATAAAGCAACAATAGAAAACAAAGACAAAAACTTTGTAATTGTAAAGAAGGAACTTATTTAAAAATTCCTTGCATTTACAAGTGGAGGAAAGTGAGAAAATGTTTGGAAAAAAATATTTGTTTATGGGATCTGGGGCTTTTCTGGACTAGGTTTTTATTTTTGTGCTGAATGCTTCATATTTTCAAGTCAAATTTCCCATTAGTCTAGAGTGTACCAAGGTAGAAATGATGCTTCATTCACTTCTGTATCTTTTTTTTTTTTTAAAGATTTTATTTATTTATTTGACACAGAGAGAGGGATCACAAGTAGGCAGAGAGGCAAGCAGAGAGGGAGGGGGAAGCAGGCTCCCTGCTGAGCAGAGAGCCCGATGTGGGGCTCCATCCCAGGACCCTGGGATCATGACCTGAGCCGAAGGCAGAGGCTTTAACCCACTGAGCCACCCAGGCGCCCTCATTTCTGTATCTTGAGAAGTTAGCATAATGGTTGAAACTCAGTATGGAAACAATGCAAATTTGATAAATAAATGGATAAATGAACTTTAATGATTTCTGTCAATAACCACCTGTCTGTATTACTCATGCCCTACTTTTGAAAATAAAAGAATAAATTTTAAATAATAGAAATAAACAATTCTTTGTCAAATATATATGTAGTTGATGTTTGCCTTACCTAATTTGTTCTGAAAATGCTACAATTATAATTAAATGCTTTAGTTTCATTTATAAGCAAAATTACAAGCAAATCGGTTTCTCCCACAGTTCTTTAGTATTGTTATTTATACACATGCTAGTTTTTTTTTAAGCTGAAGAAATTTTGCAATAAATTGTTAGTGGTATCATTAATCTATGTGTAAAATACTATGATATAATTAATAGTCTTTTGGGTAAAGAAGAAATATGGGATCATATGATTAGCATTCTTATTGCCAACTTTACAAAGATAAAATGACATGTTGCTAAACCTTATTTTAGTTCTATTTTAGTCTTATTTTGTGCACAATATTTAAATAAATACTTGAGAGAGAACAGAAATTGTTTCATTATTAGAAGGAAAAATTTTAATGTCTTTACTAAGACTTAAGTCATTTCCAAATTTAATGATCAAATTTATTAAATAGAATCTTCAGAGGCCTTGTACAAACATTTATTACTGACCATGATCATAAATTCCAGTCTGTCTTGAGTTGTGTGATAGTGTGTTTTGTGTGGTGTGTGTGTGTGTGTGGTAGTATCTATTTATTGATCTATCCTGTCATCTATCTATTCATCTTTTAATACTACTGACAACCATAAATATATACTGTTCTTCATAGAAACTTAAATGCTATGAAACTTAATACCCCACATGGGATATTAAATTATCAATATTTTTCCTTAACTTGTTGCTGTTTCTTTTCATATGATTGATGAAAAAAATATATATTATTCCAACAATACTTGAAACTTTGTTTAATTTTTTGATACATATTATATTTATAAATAAATATGTATAAACACACGTACATATACAAATAGGATATCGTATCACCACTAGACAAGAATAAGAAGCCATAAACTAAAAGGAATTGCTTAGATCCAGAAATGTACCCATACCATTCAAGTGTGAATTCAAAATCTTGTTTTCCAGATCTAGTCTTTCCTGGCTTAAATGTCTATCTGATGGTTTAGCAAACAAAGTAACAAAATGTGTAGCAGTATTGGAATAGGTATATTGGAATTAAAATTTAGCAATCTGCATCTCTAGGACGGTATTATTTCTAATTATTACAAGATAAATGGGCACAAAATGAATAGATAGGTGTGTTTAAATGGAAAACAATGTATAGCTTCACATCTCGAAGGACAGGCAGGTACTAGGTGGCCTTAAATATTGAAAGATTCCTTTTAAATCACGCAATTGTAATAACGTCTGTCCCGAAATTGCCGCCAGTCTTTTATTTTCGAGGTTACTTGCTCTTCACAACAGTTCTCCCAATGCTTTTCCATAACTGAAGATCATCCACACGGTGTCAAACTGTACACACAGTCTGCAATATTTTGAATGTTTATTTCCTCTCCTTTTTTTTTCTTTTTTTACTACTTTTTGTGTTGCTTTAGTTTTTCAATAGAGTCATACTATGGTATTCTGGCAAAACAGCACTGACCTGCGGCTTGACTCATACAGCTTGATTGTTTCCAGAAGTGTAGAGATGTGACTTCATTTCCCCGGTCTTTTTTTTTTCTTTCTTTCGTTATAACAACTTCATGGTGAGTGAGTTGAGGATGCATTTGATATTCTATATAATGAAATTGGAAAAAAAAATCATGAAAGGACATACTAAGAAATAGGAAAGACAGTTTAAGATGATCGGGTGTCATTCTCTATCTTCTTTAAAAATGTTATTTATTTTCATTGTATGATGGTCCCAAGAGTGATTTGAATATTTGGATCAGATTCCAAAAAATGCCTTTAGGGCAATATTATCTCTAATTTGCGGAGAGGAATGTGATAACTCGATACATTTCATAATTTTTGTTCATGCCATATTAAAACATTTGTAATATTTGTTTTTGTTTATTGAATTCCCAATACAGTAGGACATTACATTTAGCAATTTCTAATATGAATGGTTCCTACTCAAAGGAAGAGCAATGCAAAAATTGAGCTGAGCTTTTTGCAAATCTTTAAACATAAAT
>JAQQSY010001027.1:0-14686 GCA_028646535.1 Procyon lotor | reverse complement strand
TCGTAGTTTCATTTAGGAGATAATGCCTAAATCTCTGTATTTGTCCCTGAATATTAGAACAGTTTTTCTTGTGTACTGAGCATTTGGATATCCCAAAGGCATACAAACTCACTATATCAAGAACCAAACTCATTCTGATGTGCTAATTTTGTGAATGTTATCGCTACTCACGGAGTCATTTCAGGCTGAAGACTAAGCTAAGGGTCAAGATGGAGTTTCCTCCCACTCTTCCCCCTTTACTGCCCTCTACATTGACTCAGTGGCCGTATCCTGTCAACTCACCCATTTCTTTATTTCTCTTGCTTGCCTTTCCATGCCATTTCTGCTACATCCCTACCCCTACCCCATTGTGTGTGTGTGATACCATAGGGTTTGTGTTAACTTCCACTGGACAAAAGAAATATGGCCATGGAAATATGTTTCCTTATTGTGGAAGGGGGCTAGGGATATGGTGTCTTTTTCAAAATGACCTTACCGTTAATCAATCAAGGGTATAAACAGAGTCTCAGAGAATAACCTGTAAGTCTTGTGTTTCATTCTTAAAAAATACATTCCAGTGCAGAAAGGGTCTGCAGGTGGTAGAAATTTAAAGGTGATTTCCTAATTCTAGTCTTTTTGATTGCTGAGCTCTGCCCCCAGAGGCAGAGGTTTAACCCAAAGAGCCTGATCTGGGTTCCTCAGAGAGCATCTTCCCAACATGCGTTTTCTTCTCTTCTTCCACAACCTTCAGATTCTTCTATGTGCTTCCTTTTCTTTAAAAAAAAATTTATTGAAGTATAATGACATACAAAACACTGCACATGTTTAGTATATAAAAAAAAGGATGTTTTGGTTATAGGCATACACCCACGAATCCCATCACCACAGTCAAGGTAATGAACCTCCATCATCTCCAAAATTTCCTTTCGTCTCTCCTCCCCTTTTTTGAGTAAGAGCAATTAACATGAGATCTACCCTCTTAGCAGTTTTTTAGGTGTATAAAATATTAGAGCATATTTGTCTTGTGTAACTATTGACTTGACACACATCGACTAGGTTCCATGTGAGTCTGTCCTTCAGGTCGGCTCAGAGTCATCATGGCTCTATAGCAATCTCTCACTAGAATCTCCTGGGTGTTTCCTGGTGCCTACAAGATAATCAGTCTTTGCTGCTGAGAAAACAAACCCCCATCTCCCATGCCTTATGTTAAAACAGTCTGACTTCTTGCTGGACTTGAGTTCCATCAACACAGAGCCCCTTGGTTTTTTTTGACATAAAACTCCAGGAAAAAGTGAAGGTGTGGGAAACCACCTCAAACAGAAATAATCACCTGGTTGGAGTCCTCCCCTTACACCTTTCTCCTTCTAATTTATTCCCTTGTCCAATGCGTGCATTTAATGCATCATCCTTTTGCTCTAAAACTTTTAGTGGCTCACAAGCTGTTTCCAAGTTGCTTAGCCTGGTGTTTATCCCCACCTCCACCCCCATCTTTTCTTAGTGTATATTTCCAGATTACTTTTCTACTTTTCCCACTGCTGTAGCTAAACAACACTACCTGCTCTAATAGGAAGACAGCTTTTGCATCCTGACCCCATGCCAATATCCACTATTTCTTTTTCCTAAAATGCTCTCCTCTCTTCCCCTGTTTAAATGTTACCCATTCTCTGCATTTGGAGGAAATGCTGTATCTTTCTGGGAGAATCAGATCTCAATGCCCTGAAACTTCCCATAATTTTGGCAGTGCCTTCCATTTCTCATTATCACCTATTTCTTGACTATAGTTATTCATGAGCATGGCGATATTATCATATTTGCCAAAATCCACCTACAGCCCCTGGAGTCCTGTGCCATCTTTCATCTTTGTATCCCCTGTGCCTCACACATCATAGACCTTCCAGAGCTTTTTGGTGGACCAAACAGTTTGTTGCATAAACAAATTAAGTATTCAAAGAAGCACTTAGAAAAATATGTTCATTATCCCAGCTTTTGGAAACAAAGCTTCATGATTCCCCTTTCCTAGAAACTGTGCGCTATGATCATTACCCACAGTCATTCCGCAGTGTCACCCTAACTACATACAATTGTATTCTTTTCAATAGATGTGATTTAACTATTAACTATTCCTAACCAGATGTGATTGAACTATTATACTTCTGGTAATTTTATATACCAGGAAAAAGTCCTCTTCAGAAAATTGCCCTCATGGTGGATTTAGGTAAGCTGTCCAACCTACTTTCAGATAAAGAAATCTTTCTCTACCAAAACTGTACTAGGTGTCCCAGCCTCAAAGAGCCAGGTCCCACCTCTAAAGGAATGGAATTCCCTACTAAGAACTATTATTTTAGTTCAAATTTCAAGGCCTTTTTAATCAACAGATCTTGCACGGCCTTAGACTTTTCAAAGTTCATCATGAAACATGCTTTGTTTCCCTAAATATAAAGAGTAAGAGGAAATGAAGTAACAGTTTACAAAGGTAAGAAATCAATTAAGCTTACTTATCATGTCTAAGTAATAAAGAAGATTTGGTTTATTTAAGAAAATGTTAGAAGAGGAGGTGCACATAGTTATTTAAAATAATTTAAATCTCGCTCCAACCATATTTCAGAAAACACCTTGCCTTTATAATAGAAGAGGGAAACATGGTGACATTCAGACTTTTGTCAGCCTTTTCAAAATATTAACAAGTTAAAAAAAACCCCAGTTGATTCTGAATTGTGAACTAAATAAATACCACCTGTAATATTTCCATAAGGAGTTTGGCTTCACAATGGAATATTGTTTAATCTATTTGAACTTTCAAAGAACCTTTCTTTTCTCTGGAAAAATACTTGAACTTTTTGGTATTTGCGACATATGAAAAATATGTCAAACACAAAGATTATATATCTTCAGATATTCAAAACTAATTATCCCTTAATTTGCATGTAAAAGCAAATTACAACCTGATAGACCATTTCCCTTGCAAACCTTTCTTTATCTTAATGAACAGAATGAGGAGGCCTATTACCTGATTTAAAAGCCTATATGCTACACAACACATTGCTGCTTACATATAACATTATCAGGAGGAGACAACAAAGATGCCAAAATTCTTATTTATAGCAGGGAACTGAGCTCATGTCTGTCTATTTACTATTTTTTTGTAATGCATGTCAGCCCAGCAGGATCAATAGTTAATTGATTTCTTATATTTAACTTTCATCCTGGATGGAAATTTATCAGAGACTTCCAGTTGATGAGATAACATTCTGCATTGGAAGGACCGGGCTGCATTTAACCATTACAAACTGCCAGTTTGTATTATCCCATTTTCCAGATAATGCACAGGCTATTGGCTCAATCCACATTCTTTAGACATGTTTTTATTGTTTATTTTTATTTTTTAAAGATTTATTTATTTGAGAGAGAGAGAGAATGCAAGTGGGGGGGGGAGGAACAGAGGGAGAGGGAGAGAGAATCTCAAGCAGGCTCCCCATTGAGCATGGAGCCCAACTCAGGGCTCCATCCCATGACCCTGGGATCATGACCTGAGGGCAAATCAAGAGTCAGTTTCTTAACTGACTGAGTCACCCAGACACCCCTTTAGACTGTCTTTAAACAAAGATGTGCTGTATCTAGAAATTAAAGGAGCAGAATATGCCAGTATATCCGTTAGCTGTTGCCATCATAATGCTCCATAACAAACCATGCTAAAACTCAGTGCCTTACAAACTGTAGGTCTGCTGACATGTTGCTAAGCTAGGCTGGGCTCAGCATTGGCTCCAAATTGTAGCTTTTATTCAGGTCTGTTCCAGGTGTGTCTATTCTTCTGGAAAAGTGGGATACCTGGGGCACATCTTTTGCTGGTGGATGTTGAAAATTCCCAGACTGGCATGTAGAAACACAGGACGCTTCTTAGAGTACAGACAGCAGCTGGCACGTGATCATTACTATCCACTGGCCAGAGCAAGTCATTTGGGAAAACTAATGCTTTCTATCACATCTATTGTGATTTAGAATTTTTTAAAAAAGAGTGATTATTCACAAGGGTCACCTCTTCATCATGTCTATAAATTTTCAAGTGAATGTATGACTCTATATTGAATAGCTCAAGCTAAAAGTATCTTGCAGTTGTCCTTGACCTGATTCTCTCTCTCTCATTCCTAAAGTGACTCTAGATCTTCCTTTTCTTTCATTTCTAAAACCCAAAACTTATCATGTCCATTTGCTGCTCAAAATCACATCAGTGAATCCCTATTTCCCACTGATATAGCTCAAACCCTTGGCTGGCTTCATAATATCCTTCATAATATGTTGATTTTCTCCTCCATCGGTCTCTGCTGGGACACTGTCTTTTCCTCTCCCACCTGCCTGGTGAATTCTTACTCATTTGTCAGAGCCCAGGTGAAAGTATAACTTCTGCATATCCTTCACTGCATATTCTCCCCTGGAGAGTTTTCTGCTTCCTTATCTGTAGTTTCCTAGCATGTTATACCTACTTCCATATAGCACTGACAATAATAGATTGGAATTAGTCATTCACAAGTCTAATTTTCTACTAGACTGTAAAATCCTTAAAGATGGGATCCGTGTCTTACTAATTTCCTATCCTCACTACTTATCTCTATGTCTGTGACATGGTACACTTCAGATAAGGTGGCCGATGGAGATTTTTTAAATGACTTTTAAAAAAGAATGAAAAATAGAGGCACCTGGGTGGCTCAGTGGGTTAAAGCCTCTGCCTTCTGCTTAGGTCATGATCTCAGCATCCTGGGATTGAGCCCCACATCGGGCTCTCTGCTCAGCAGGGAGCCTGCTTCTCCCTGTCTCTCTGCCTGTCTCTTTGCCTGCCTGTGATCTCTCTCTCTCTCTCTCTGTCAAATAAATAAATAAAATCTTTAAAAAAAAAAAGGAATAAAAAATGGCTGTGGCATAAGTGGATATGTTCAATCTCACTAATAATTCAATAAATTATAAGAAACAAATGAAAATACAAGGGATGCCATTTTTACTTTTCAAATTGTCAACTATTTTTTTAAAAAGCTAAAACATGGATATCTAGAATTGTTTAAGGGAGTCTTGGCCAAAATTTTGAGCAATTCTTATCATTATATGTCAAAATACCTGAATATATTCATATGTGTTGGTCTGGAAATTTGATTTCAAATGATTAATCAGAGGGAAATAGATATGTGAAAAATTTTATACAGGGTCATTGATTGAAGCATCATTTATAATAGGAAAAATAGAAATGCTGTAAATGTCTAACAATATGGGATAGATAAATAAAGGTGTAGATATAACACAGGGTGAGAAAGTCTGCAGCCATTAAGAGGGTTGGTTAATAAAATGGGGGAATTATTTACTACATATTTTCCAATAAATAAATGAGATTATAAACAGCCTACAAAGCATAGAGTATGCCAATTTTGTAAAATATAATAATGGGCTATTGATATTTGCATCCTGAGCAAAAAAGTGAATTTGAAGGAAATAAAGGAAAATAGTAATGGTGCTTACAACCAGGTGTAGTGATCACAGGGTGATCTTAATTTATTTTTTATTTTTGTTTAAGTACCCAAATTTCCCATAATGAGCATACACAATATATATAGTAAATGAAAAGATCTAAAATATTTTTCTTAACATAATTATGATACAGTAACTTGTATTGTTAAGTGGGCTTCAGAGAACTCTAAATTATTGATTATATGTAGCACTTACCTTTATATGTGAGTTCTGCTAGTTTTTAGCCTTTACACTTGTTTATTTATAGGATGGCTTCCATTTTTCTTCCATAATTAACTAAGAACTGAAATGAATTATCTTAAGAAAATTCTTACTATAAATGCAAAATCCTATTTTCACTAATGTAATTGTACCTGAGTGAAAGTAACACCAATAAGGACTATAAAAGAAGATAAAGTAGGAATATGATGTGTATTTTCCCTTTGCATAACTGTAACTTAGAAGAATGCATTCTTCCAGCAGAAAAGTAATTTAAATTATATCACAACAAATGCCATATTTTAAAATAGAAACTATCCATCATGCACTGAATAAAACTGCTAGCAACCCATAAGTCTTGAGAATATAGTGAAAATTCCTCCATGAGTCCATTAAAAATAAATTGATTGGTTTAATTCCAGCACATGCTGAAATAAAATACAAGGAACATAATATAATTTTAAGTACATAAAATTACTAATTGCACATTTAGAAAAAATTATGTAAGATAATCAGCAACCATTACAATTTTTTTTATTATTGTGGAAATATTGAAACCTGTGCAATGTAAACCAAATAGTGTAGTAAACTCCATGTACCCATTACCTATACCGTTTTTCTTTTTCTTTTTTGGCATCATCTCTCTTTAGGAATTTCAAATTTAAAAATTTGAAACTTAATACTGACTTCTTATTTGTTGGGTTCATCTTTTGGGCAAACTAGCTGTGAACAAGTGAACTTTTTTTTTTTTTAATTAACATATAATGTATTATTTGCCCCAGGATACATGTCTGTGAATCGCCAGGCTTACACATTTCACAGCACTTAACATAGCACATACCCTCCCCAATGTCCACAACCCAGCCACCCTATCCCTACTCCCCGCCTCCCAGCCACCCTTAGTTCGTTTCGTGAGTCTAGGAGTCTCTTATGGTTTGTCTCCCTCCCCATCCCTTCCTGTTTCATTTCTCTCCCCCACCCCCACAAACCCCCGCCTTGCCTCTCAAGTTCTTCATATCAGAGAGATCATGTGATATTTTTCTTTCTCTGACTTATTTTATTTAGCATAATACCCTCCAGGTCCATCCACGTCATTGCAAATGGTCAGATTTCATTTCTCTTGATGGCTGCATAGTATTCCATCGTATATATATACCACATCTTCTTTATCCATTCATCTGTTGATGGACATCAAGTGAGCATTTTAATAGTTGCGGACCAGTGCTAATACATATTTTAAAGGCATTATTTGGAATGTCTTGAAACAAATGCTCTAGCTAGGACATTAAAAAGTTTTTTTCATCTAGAGGGGCCTGGGTAGCCCAGTCATTTAAGTATCTGACTCTTGATTTTGGCTCAGGTCATGATCTCAGGGCCCTGGGATCGAGCCCTGCATTGGGCTCCATGCTCAGCATGGAGTCTGCCTGAGATTCTCTCTCACCCTGCCCCTCCTGCTCATACTCTCTCTCTTTCTCTCTAAAATAAATAAATATAATCTTAAAAAAAAAAAGGTTTTTTCATTCAAAGAATGGACACATCTTTAAATCTTTTATTCACTTTCACAATTTAAAATGCATGCCCAAAGATTCAGCATCCTTTGCCTTGGTCAACATAACAGGTGTGAATGTGGGGAGGACATCAGCATTGCTTCTTTCTGCATCATTAATGGTATCTTCATATTGCTTTCCAAATTTCCCCTCTGCATCTTTTACATAAAAGAATCGTACTATATATATTTCTTTTTCAGAATAAAAATATTTGTTGGTTTTGTAAGCATGACATACTTAGAAAAAAATCTAGCTATTTAGACTGCATAAAATTAATTTTTTGTAGAAAAATCAAAATGGTTATATTGATTGATTGCTTGTTTCATCCAGCATGTATCAGGTACCTATTATATGCCAGATTCTGTTCTAGACTTGAAGACAGTGAACATGATAGATAAGGGATTCCATATTTGAAGCCTAAAGATTTTTCCACCTATTTCTTCCTGGGGATATAAGAGAAGTCTTCAGCTGGGGAAATTTTGAGTTTACCTCACCTCCCTTAACTGCTCCAGCCCATTTTCCCTCTAGCTAGCAGAGTTAGGATGGTGCCCCCTCCCCGGCTCTTTTAAGGATCTCCAGCTACATCCTGTTGTGGCTGTTGGAATAATCCCAGAAGGTAAAGCAGGAGGATGACGGTTTTCGTGAGCAATTATAGTTAAACCCTGAAAAATGGTGCCTATCTGGAGCTCTGATTTTCTCCCCCTTGTGGTCATTTTTTTGTAAGTTGAAGGAACTAAAATGTGCATTATCTGTGCTTAACAGTTGCTTGAATTGGGGTTAGCTTCCTTTGGTTCCTAGTGAGTCTTTGGGACGCAGGAGTGTATTTTGCAAACCTAGTTGATCCAGTGGCCCTATCTATGCCTTACACCTGTCTCTTTTCAGACATAGATCACCAGCTGCTTCAGGATATCAAGTCCTTTCTTCCCTCAACCTCCTTGTCCCCTACCCTTCAAGCTTTAACTTCATAACGTAGTTGAAACAGAGAGTGCCCCTGCTCATGATTCCTGGATAAACAGTCATACCTGTGATTTTTTGAGCACTTACCATATGCTAGGCCTTACAGTGACTGCTCTGTACACATTTTCTTATTTAAGTCCCACCCCCTCTTTCATGGACTTAGTGCATTTATATCCTTGTAGTACAGATAAAAAACTGAGGCACAGATAATTGTGATCATTTACACAAGGTGCAGAGCTTATAAAATGGCAGCTTGGCAGTGACACGCATCTGTGTCAGTCTAATCCCAAATATTAGGGTTTGTGGCTGCCTCTCCCAAGACCCATCAATACTGGTATGGCTCATGGGCGGTGTCCATGGTCATTGTTTCTTTGGCAGAGAGCAATGAATCTTGAGAGACTATATTTGTGGCAGAAATGCAGGCTAATGGCAAAGCAACAAAGAGCCAGAGCTCAGAATCGAACTTGGATTCTCTAATTTGTAGTCCACACATTAACCTACCACACTTTTCAGAGCTCTGTGAAACAAAAGGATGTGCTTTGATCAGATGCAGCAGTCATGTGGGGGTGACGCCCTTCTAAAGATAACAGCTTCGGTTCCTGGGGATTTGGGAAGAGTTTCAAGCTTCATACATTTCCTGCTTTAATGCATTATTAAATAAAGATATAATGTATAACTCAGGGCCGATTTGGATTTTTTTTGAAAGTGATTTTTCTCCCTTAATAAAGTATCATAAAGTTAGTAATAAAGACACTACAGAAAGTCTAGAAAAGAAAATAGAAGTTAAGACTATCCAATTCCTGCCACCTTGATATAATCATCTTTTGTACATTTCTCTTCTTTGGTCTTATTTTACATGACCATCATCATAGGATGCATACAATTTTTGATCTTCTTTTTCTCAGATATAAATATTTTCCTATGTCTTCTTCATAGATATGACTTTCATGGTACTATATCATTGAATTAATAAGCATAACTTATGGGTCCATTTCCATATTTCTAAATATTTAGCTTTCTCTTTTATTCCTCTCCAGTTTGACGTTGCAAGGATTAAATTTGGTCTTCAATTATTTTACTTCCAGAGATAATTTTCTAGAAATAAGACTACTAAGTCACTAAGGTCAAATATTTTTGTGGCTTAATGCATACAAATTGCCAACTGTTTTCCAAAACTATTAGAATATTTGATAACACTATGAAAATGTATCCATTTACAAGTTTAATTAAAGTAGCATTAGCCACTACTGCTTTTAAACATAATTGCTAACCTAACAGACAAAAATATATTTTTATTTTCAAGACTTTCTAGGTTATTCTCAAAAAGGATAGTATTTTGGTATTTTTTTCAAAGTCTAGGCAAATCTGGAGTTACTTGTGTCACAAAAGTAGAGAGTATCCCTGTTACTGGTAGAATTTAGGATTCTTTTCAGGTAGAATTTAGAATTTCGGATTCTTTTCAGGTCAGCCATTGAAAATAAGAACCTAGAAGTTAATCTTAAGATATTTTTTCCATTTAAAAGAATAGTGTTACTGCTTTAGAAGAAATAGTTTTTTTTTCTTTTATAATTAATTGTTAATTGCATTTCTGAGTGAAGCTACCCCATCAAAAAAAGAAAACTTTGGGGCGTCTGGGTGGCTCAGTGGGTTGAGCCTCTGCCTTCGGCTCAGGTCGTGATCCCAGGGTCCTGGGATTGAGCCCCGCATTGGGCTCTCTGCTCAGCGGGGAGCCTGCTTCCTCCCCCTCTCTCTCTCTGCCTGCCTCTCTGCCTACTTGTGATCTCTCTCTCTCTGTCAAATAAATAATAATTAAAAAAAAAAAGAAAAGAAAACTTTACTTCAAATGCCAACAGAGGGGTGCTTGGGTGGCTCAGTTGTTAAGCATCTGCCTTTGGCTCAGGTCCGATCCCAAGGTCCTGGGATCGAGCCCTGCATCGGGCTCCCTGCTCAACGGGAAGCCTGCTTCTCCCTCTCCCACTCTCCCTGCTTGTATTACCTCTCTTGCTGCTTCTTTCTCTCTCTGTCAAATAAATAAATAAAATCTTAAAAAAAAAAAATAAAATGCCAAGAGAGATATTGGAAGAAACGATTTCACTTAAAAATCTCCATCTTAAATAATCTGTGTGTTGTGTGTGTGTGTGTGTGTGTGTGTGTGTGTGTATGTGTATGTTTATAAAATGTCATTTTCCTAAGATCCAGAAAAAAATTCAAAACCTGCTTTTAAACAATTTTTACTTTGAAAAATTGTCCAGCTTGCATAGAAGTTACAAGAGTAGCACAATGATCAGAGCTACTCTAAATTGTTTTGGGTTTTTGTCTTGTATGATATGGACTTTATTTTTGGTCACTGCTTACAACAGTTTAACTCCCTGCAATATTAAAATAATTATTAGGGACCAGTTACGTGATCAGAACAACACTATCTGCTGCGTTTACATATCCCTGATAGTGAAAATTGACACATAAATAGTAGATACTCATACTCAGTACATGGTTTTAAATTGACTTAGCTCTTCTCTGTGACAAGCATTTTCCCAGAGAACATGACTGACCCAAAAAATGTAGAAAATATGCTCCCACCATGCAAGGCGTTTATTTCCAGTGGGACTGTTTAATCGGAATGATATTTGTTGTGCCATGGCCAACTCCCTGTCCAAAGAGGTCAGTTCATTATGGAGAGCAAACTGGGTCTTAGACCAGCCGCATAAGCATCATCTGGAAGCTGGTTAAAAATGCAGACTCTCAGACACTCCCTAAAACCTATAATTCAGGAATCTGTCTTTAACAAGATGCTCAGGTGATTTGTATGCACTTCATAGTTTGAGGAGCGTTTGTTCAGGTAGGTGTGGTTTCTTTTTATATATCCTTTAGGTGTAAAGGAAAGGGCTAAATTTTTTTCGTATATTGAGAGAATTCTTTTTAAGGGTAGTGGTTCTCAAAGTGTGGCTCCTGGACCAGCGGCATCAGCATCACCTGGGAACTTGTTAGAAATGCAGATTCTTGGGCCTTATCCCAAACCCCCTGAGTTGGGAACTCTGGAGTTCTGTGCTACTATTTAAGAAGTCCTTCAGGTAATTCTGATGCTGAGCATTTAAGGACCATTGTTTGATGCTAGCTAGACCCAAATTCATTTAAATCGAAAGCTCAGAGGCTTTGAAACCATTTACAAATTAGTGTCCCCAAAGATGTTTTTCAGAAAAATGTCTGGATGATGCAAATGTGACTTATGCCAACTCCTGGGATTTAGGAATAGCATAGTATTAGTATTCCAAAGACAAAATTGTAACTGTCTTTTCCACTTGTTTTTTTCTTCTGTAAGTGACAAAAGGCTATGATTAACAACAGTAAGCCATGTGTTTATGCCAGGCAACCTTTATTTTTTTAAAAAACTAAGGCTTGGCTTTAAAGAGTTGATTGTACCTGAAAGAGTTTGGGCTCAAGGTGAAGAAGTAGTTCACCCGACTTCCCTTTTATTTTGCAAATGCGGAAAAATCCATCCATATGTCCTTTGTGGGTCTAGAACTTTTTTCTCTGTTCTCTGTGTTCCAGTGGCCCCTATCTGACCGAGCAGCTGGTCTATAATATATGATTCACTGGCTTTCAGTGTCATAGCTAGGGGTTTTGCTAAGGCCCTTGATGCTTCTCCCTGGTGTGACGCACAACTACTAAGAAAAGAGAATGGATCCATAAACCCCAAGGGAAGTCGGTCTCATTACTGCAACGAAATTCATGTTCCCACCCAGAATAGGGCTTCAGCTGCAATTGCACATGGCAGTTAATTTACTAAGCAGAGTGTGTTTTGCTTGGTATTGGCTTTTATTCTGACTTCCAGGATAAGAAGATCACCTGTGTCCTTAATTGTGTGTGCAATTTAACAGTCAGAATGGGTTTTGAGTAATCTCTTGGCAGTGCCACCAGCAGAGAGGAAATTCGTCTCTGAGTTGAACTTTGATTCCATGTGACAGAGTTTTTTCATCCTCCTCCTCCTCCCCTACCTCCTCCTCCTCCTCCTTCTTGGGCTATGACCTCAATATGAGTCAGCAAGGTGATTCATCTGCAGAGAGAGAGGCTACTCTCTCTACTACTCTCTCAAAACTCTGTTTATAACTGTATATTGCATGAAAGTGAGGCATGCATGTTAGTCCCACCATACTTGCTGCAGATCAGAATCTACCTAGATAATTAGGACAGTTCTACAAGTCTCGGTGTAGTAGATGATCCTCTCTGCAGGGCCAAGATGGTGGAAGACGTGTATACTAGTCTTCATCTACTACTTTTGTTTGCCCAGCATCATCTTCTTCCTGCCGCTGATTCTTTCAAATAATTCTTCGTGAATGTTCATATATGTGCCTCTCTCATCCCAACAGATACCTTCACTGAGCTGGCCAATTAGATCTCTAATTGCCTGGGTTAGGTGATTGGCCTAGAGACACATTTATAACACAGTTAGGGCACTTGAGAGTTCTTTGGGGGATGTAATTTGGATGTTGCAGAGAGCTGGCTATTTACATTCCACAGAAATAATTAGTTCCAAAGCTTAGGTGAGCCTGGGCGTTTAGGATCCAACTTTCCTTTACATGGATATGATGAGTTGGATAAAGAGCCCAACAGAGACAAGAAATGGAGAGAGAAAGAAAAAGGGAAGAGGTATTCAGATTCTTGGATCCAATTGTACCTCAAATCGACCCTGAGGACTTCCTGGTTACATGCACCAATACATTCTCTATTTGCTTAAATAAATTCAAGTTCACATGACATTCCAAGAGGCTTGGATTAGGAAGCCTGGAAATCCCCTGTATGAGGAATTGTTTAGAGACAGAGTCAACCTTCATTTGGAGAAATGAGGCTGGATAGTGACATTGGTGGAGCAGGAAAACTCACTTCAAATGTGTCCAGGTTTAGAATGTGGAGGAAGCCATTCACTCGTTCTCACTCCTTCCAGGAAGCAGGACCAAGAGCAATCATGGCAGTGGCAGAGCAAGGGTGGGACAGAACCATAGATCTCAGCCTCATGAAACGCAGGTGTCTACTCTAATCCTGCCATTATCCGACATTGCTCAAGTCAGTTAAGTTTTCAAAGACTCAGTTTCCTCATTTATGAAATGGTTATGATATTCTCTGTTTTATCTCTCTGTGTCAAGTAAAAATGATAGGATAAATATTTATTGAGTACCTAGTCTATGTCAAGAACTGTAATCGGTATTAGGAACCCAGGGAAGGACAAGGAAGACAAAATCTAAGCCCTCATGGAGCTTTGAGTCTATAGGTGTTGGTGGTGAGCTGGATTATTAAAGAATGCTATAATCATGCAAGTGAATGTAGAACTGGCACTATGATGAGAGGAAAAGGAGAAGGACAGGGGCTGTGACAACCTGTGGGAGGGATAAATGGCCAGTCAGGGGACCTGGAGAAAGAGGTCACACCTGAGCTGAGACCTGAAGGGTCAGGAGGAGTTTAAAGGCCAGAGAAATGTCCTGACAAAGGGAATAGCCTGTGCCAAGTTGCTGCAATGTGAAGGAATACCAGGAGGCCAGAGTGTCTGGCTTAGAGTTCCCAGGGGGAGCCTGGTATAAATGGGGTTGGAGAGGTAGGTGGGGAACAGGCCATGCAAGTCTTTGGAGGCCATGTCGGGGTTTCTGTTTCCAGTGAAGAGAAAATGAGGAACCAAAGGAGGGATTAAATAGAGGTGGACATGTTTGTATTACTGTGGTGACTAGTAGAGGACAGGTTGAAGGGGGGCAAAGTGGATGTGGGAATACGCATTATTCAAGAAATATATCTAAGATTACTTTGAAAAGCATTAATACTCTGCCAGTGCATCAGCAGTACCATGGTGAGGACGACGACGACGACGGTAGCTGCATCTCAGCTGAGGACTTTATGCTGATAACTCATTCATTCCTCAAACCAGTGCTCTGAGGTCGGAGCTGGTATGAAGCCTCTGTGGCAGATGAGGAAGCTCAGCATGAGTTTGTAGCTTGCTTAGAGTCATGTACAGAGTGGGAGAGCTGGGACTAGAGCCCAGGATGATGCGATTATTGTAAATAGGTGCCTCTACTACTGAACCTCCTTAAACTTAATATTTTAACTATTTGCATTGTCCATTTGACAGGATCATTTTTTCTTCCCTCCCTCCCTCCCTCCCTCTTTCCATCTCTTCCTTTCATCCCTCCCTTTTCCCTTCCTCCCTCCCACTTTCCCTCCTCCCTCCTTTCCTTCCTTCCTAAATTTTCCCCATCACTTAACATGCAGCCATACCCATCAAAGGTTCTCAGTGGTCTATTTTCCAGTGACTGATTGAAAGAAGGAGTGCATGCTGAAGCAAGGCTCTCTGCCCCTAGAAATACAGAATTGAAGGCTAGCAGGCATCTCTTTGGGCATTCCAAGGAGATTGCCCTGGTTTGACTCAAAGATCAAATTAAAATCCTCAAAATTCTTTTTCTCTAACAGTCCATGGAGGTGTTCCACCAAAAGGGAGCCCTTTCTAAATACCCCTG
>JAQQSY010001026.1:0-14687 GCA_028646535.1 Procyon lotor | reverse complement strand
TGTTCCCTCTCTCGCTGTGTTTCTCTCTGTCAAATAAATAAAATCTTTAAAAAAAAAAAAAAAGAACTTCTCAAATTCAACACCCAAAGAACAAATAATCCAATCAAGAAATGGGCAGAAGATATGAACAGATATTTCTGCAAAGAGGACATCCAAATAGCCAACAGACACATGAAAAAGTGCTCAACGTCACTCGGCATCAGAGAAATACAAATCAAAACCACAGTGAGATACCACCTCACACCAGTCAGAATGGCTAAAATTAGCAAGTCAGGATACTGGTGAGGATGCGGAGAAAGGGGAACCCTCCTACACTGTTGGTGGGAATGCAAGATGGTGCAGCCACTCTGGAGAACAGTATGGAGGTTCCTCAAAAAGTTGAAAATAGAGCTACCCTACAACCCAGCAATCGCACTACTGGGTATTTACCCTAAAGATACAAATGTAGTGATCTGAAGGGTCATGTGCACCTGAATGTTTACAGCAGCAATGTCCACAATAGCCCAACTATGGAAAGAACCTAGATGTCCATCAATAGATGAATGGATAAAGAAGGTGTGGTATATATATATACAATGGAATACCATGCAGCTATCAAGAGAAATGAAATCTTGCCATTTGCAGTGACATGGATGGAACTGGAGGGTATTATGCTAAGTGAAATAAGTCAGTCAGAAAAAGACAATTATCACATGATCTCTCTGACATAAAGTATATGAGAGGCAGGGTGGGGAGTCGTGGGGGAGTGGGGTAGAGAAATGAAACAAGATGGGATCAGGAGGGAGACAAACCATAAGAGACTCCCAAACTCACGAAACTAAGGGTGGCTGGGAGGTAGTGGGGGTAGGGATAGGGTGGCTGGGTTATGGACATTGGGGAGGGTATGTGCTAAGGTAAATGCTGTGAAATGTGTAAGCCTGACGATTCACAGACATGTGCCCTGGGGTAAATAATATATTATATGTTAATAAAAAATAAATTTTTAAATAAACAAACAAACAAATAAATAAATAAAAGAAGCAGGGGAGAGGAAGACCATCAACTCAAGTTTTGGGTGTGACATGTTTGTGAAATACCCGACCATAGAGTTCAAGTAGGAAGTTGGGTATATAACCTGAAGCTCAAAAGAGTACTCATTATGCAAGCAATCTATGGAATACCTCCTATTTTAATACAAGGACAATAATGCACAATAAGTAATGATCATAGCAATAATGTAACAGTAACAATGCACTGAATTCTACTGCTAGAACCAATAAAGCTTTATTGGGATAAATCTTTTTTGGGATGCCAAAACAATTTAAAACACCTTTGTTCCACCAGTTTCTAAAAAGATAAGGTATCTCAAAAATGGCCTTATGTCAAATTTTGTTTTCTGACTTTAGGAAATTCCCATAGGCTTTGAAGCTGGAGAATCTTGGTTTTATTAAAAATTCAGGACATTTTTACAAAACCCTGGTTGGATAAAGACCTGATGAAACCAACAACTCTGCTTTATGATTCTAAGTAGGACCCCAATTGTCCACTTACAAATTCATTTTCAGCAGCAGGGCAGCTTAACACCCTAACCATTAAGGGTCTTTGTTCATTGTGACATCTCATTTACAACTTTTAAGAGAATAAGCCTCCCAATTAGATACCTGATTAAAGTTTACAATGCTTTCCAAAAAGCACTATTTTTAAACCAAAAGAGATTACTAATGAGAAATTATTTTATTAAAGATGAAAAATTATGTGATTTAATTCCATGACCACTATCTTTACTGCAGACAACATTAAGACAAAAGCATACCTATGTGCTTCAAGACAGACAAGTATATTAACACATTAGTACTATGACTGAGTCGAAGGTGATATTTTAAAATTTAAGACTGAGGGTGCCTGGGTAGCTCAGTCAGTTAAACATCTGATTCTTGATTTCAACTCAGGTCATGGTCCCCGGGTCCTGATATTGAGCTCAGCATGGGGCTCTGTGCTCAGCGCACAGGCCTGCTTGGGATTCTCTTTCCCTCTCCCTCTTCTTGTGCATGCCTACTCTCATTCTCTCTCTCTCTCATATAAATAAATAAATAAATCTTTAAAAACAGAAAATAAAAGTTAAAACCGGGTTTGTTTATATTATATGGATATCTCCTTCAAATTCTTTATGTTCGAACTTACCTACTTACTGTACAATTGCATATTGTATCATTGTCTAAACTTCAGAACCTAACTTATTACTGCTAAAACTATAAAACTAGCAAATGGTCAGAATTTCAGGTTTCCAGTTGTCAAGTTAATAAGAAGCTCTTCAAAAGACCTAATGGTTTGCTGACTTTGGCAATTTTCCTAAATGACAGGGGAGGCTATATCTTTCCTAAGATATTCTAGCGATCCATAAATTCCAACCTTTTCTCTACTCCTACACCCTGTGGCATAGGACTCTCACACATTGTAACAGTAATTCACTGTAAGAGTAATTTTTTAAACAGAATAAAGAACAAAGGGAGAGGAAGAAAGATATATAAAGTAGTTCATTTAAAAAATTGAGTCATTTGTATTTTTATTTATTTTTTTAAGATTTTATTTATTTGACAGAGAGGAGAGAGATCACAAGTAGGCAGAGAGGCAGGCAGAGAGAAAGGGGGGAAGCAGGCTCCCTGCTGAGCAGAGACCCCCCGATGCGGTGCTAAATCCCAGGACCCTGAGATCATGACCTGAGCTAAAGGCAGAGGCTTTAACCTACTGAGCCACCCAGACGCCCCAAATTGAGTCATTTTTAATTCACAACCCCAGACTTTGGAAGTAGACAATTCTGGAAGCCTTGCCTATACAGCATAATGTATTTATTTTTATCCTAAGGGGTTTCATAAAAACTTCCAGGCATCTAGCACATTTCTTAATACAGAAATGTTCCTTGTGCCTTATTGCTATCAACAACAGAGAGACAGCTGAGAGATTATGATGCTGAGGGAAAGTAATAAAACATCCCCCTTCTTTCCCACTTTAACATTTAAAAGTTAAAAGGGAACTCGGGAGTTTACTTACTACAATACCTCATTTTACTGATAAAAACTAGGGGTTAAAAGGACTTAACATTCTACCTTAAGGTCATAAATCTGAGTGAATAAAAAAAAAAGCTTTGAAAAACACTCATCTCCTCTGAATGGTTTATCAAAATTTAAAGTGACCAAGTGATGAAATCAAAATCCTGGCTAATTTGGGGACTTACAGCCTCTACTATAGTTTACTAAACTCCAGTTCTTCCTGGAATGTCTTCATTTGTAAAAGTAAGAAAGTGAACTTTTAGAAGACCATGATAACTATACTCTGCAATAAGAACAAAACGGTGCTTAGCTGACAGAATTTCCTAATACCCCATGTAAATAATTAAAAGAGACACCGTCCGAAGCAAAAAGCTCATTTATGTAGTCCAAAAAGGTAAGAGGGATACCTAAAATACATCTAACTATGCTCTGAACTACACAGGCACTTGTCCCAAACAATACCATTAAGTAACAATGTTTAAATTTTCAACCTTAAAGTTTTCACGAACATAGCGTGCAGCATTTAATTCCTAAGACTCCATAATGAAACATGAAATACGCGATTATTGATGAGGTTTCCATAGGAATTGCAGCTCCTTTTGGTATCATGCAATAGTTCATTAAGAAGAGTGGCAACAGCTATGCTCTGAATGTGAAAACAATACACAGAAATATTACCAATAAAAATCTGGAAGTTTTAACAATTTGTAAAGAGAAAGAACATGTCTGCTTAAATATCATTTAGATATTCGAGGCTATGAGACAACTGATGGACATAAGAAGTACAGAGAGTAGCTAAAAAAAAAGAAGAGCCCAGCAGAGGTTAGTGAGCAAATAAATACACAGTGTCATCCCTCACGGCTAACTCTGTCTTACCTGAGGAGGAGTAGGTGTGGAAGTGGGTCTCCCTATGGGAGGAGTAGGATTTCTGCTGCCACCTCCAGACATAATCTCCTCTGTTATGTCTTTCCCTCCCTGGTTTGGATCCCGAATTCTTATCTATAAGGTCAGAATAAGATGACATATTGAGAGATGGGTATCTATGTGGTACATTCATAGGCATAGGATGTATTAAAGGTATAAACTGGGAAATCTATCAAATATCAAAGTTGATAATCACCACATTTGACTTTATTTCAATCACAGAACCATATGGGGTCATTCAAAGAAATTTAGGACATTAGGTTTTACTTGAACTAATAGAATAACAGGTTAAAATGAGATGCGGTTGGCTGAATTTCTGGATCAAAATGGCAAAGTATTAACATTTGTCTTGTAAGCACTGCCAAATTAACTGATTTTATTTACAATGCTTACCATACGATTCATAAATAAAATCATTTTAAAATATACGTTACTCTGTAGAACAAAGCTTTAGGGGTTGTAAATAGTTCTCTAACAAAATGAAAAATGCACATATCCTGGTAATTAGGAATAATTTATGTTGCAGATACCTTACATGTATATATATAAGAACGTTCACTGCAATAGTGGCTTTTCAAGCAAAGGCACAGAAACAAGGTCAAGGCTGATCAAGAATACAGTAATTTAAAAATTATGCAACATCCTTACAATTAAATACCAATTACAATTTTAATACCAAAATACCATCCTTACAATTAATACAATTAAATACCAGTTAATTAATACAATTAAATACCAACCAAGCCAACAGAAAGAATGAAATAGATCTACATGTACTGATATGGAATGATCATCCATATGTATTGGTTGGTAAAAAGCAATGCAGAACAATGCATATGGTGTTCTTTCAATTTTTTAAAGGCTAGTTATGCTTATAGATGTCAGTGGAAATGTGCTGCAAAGGAGAGAGAGCACCTGGGTCTAGGCCTTCTAGCCTATGACAGAGTGGAAACCTAAACACCCCTTCTGCTATCACTACCTCCAGAGTGAAACCAAGGTAGCCCTGGCTTTCATTAATAAAAGCACCTGGATCTGGAAACTGTTTTGGGAATTCTTCAGTAAGATTCTAATATCAGCTATTTTTTCAAATACAGAAACTTGTCTCTTCTACAGTTTTAAATACTGCTTCTCATTCATTTGCTCTACTTTCTTGTTCAGTAACACCTATTATGTCTTCCATTTTCACCATCTTCTTTATTAATGTTTCTGCATCCTGGGTGTTCTTCACATCCAACATCTACCATGCTGTTTCAACATTTCTAAAGCATGCTTTCTCAACTTTATTGTCCTGATACATGGTATGTCCTGCTTATTATGATGTGTGCACAAGAAATTTGTTTCTAAAAATAAAAGAGCCAAAGTTTGGAACCTTATTAATTTTTATTAAATGAGAGTACTTACAAGAGTACTGATTGCTATGGTATCTCTCCCACATATCTCTTCCTTGTGAATTTCATTTTGTGTGCCCTAGTGGGTAAAAGATTGCAAGCCACTTTCCTATAGGATGTCCTGCAATGTGAACTTTATATTACTACACTCTAATATTGTTGGGCATGCCTTCCTAGACAGAGGCAAAGCCCCTGTAACTTCCTAAAAACAGAAAACATTTTCTAAATTCTGCTATTCCTAAAAATAAACATTGAACAGGGAGGATTTTTCTTATTGTCCTTAAAATCTTGCTCATTTTCACTTGTGCTGTTTTTCCCCCTGCAAGTTCATATTTAAATGTAGAGCTGATTAGGACTGAAGTTAAAGGACAATAATCACTATGTGAAGATAGAGCTCAAATTTCTCCCAATGTGTAAGATCTTAGGGGACTAAACTCTTCCAGTTGTAAAGGAGGCATGTTGTCACCTACAATAACAAGCTCAGTGCATGTTGAAAAATGATATTAAGTAAATGGTTCTCATAAATTCTACTGATATGTACATATAAATTGTCTAGGTCTAGCAGTAAGGATATAAGCAAAGAATAAAAAATGGCAATCATTTGTGAACTCAAATGAATAATGATTACAGCTGTGGGTAAACTTATTTAACAAGGGAGTGGACATTTGATTGTAAAATAAGAAAAGTTAATAAATATCTCTTACTGTTTTTTTCTCTCTCTTGGCTGGAGGGGGCTGCTGCTGCGTAGGCACTATGATTGGTGCTGACTGATACACTGGCTGACTTGGGTAAAAAGGCGTTCCTAAAGAATTAGAAAAAAAATGAAAAGAAGCATTCAGTTATTTTGTCAACCTTTACAAGACTACTAATGGCACTATGTCTCTGGACAATCAGTTAATAAAATAAGTAACAAGAGCATTCCTTAATTATCTCTATCCATTAACTCCCCTCTATTTACTGAAGTGCTCAAGGAATGATTCCCAAAAACTCAAGAATACCTATCTTTTTGTCAGCATCCAATATGAAATCAACTAAATAACCAACTCCTACAGATGTCACTGGAGTCACTTTTCGAAAAAACTAATAATACTATAGCACTACTTTGAAAAAAAATCTATTCTGGGGGTCTGGCCATTCCCTGCGATGTGATTCTCAAGCAAGGATTGGTGTGAATCCGTTTTGTGTGAGGGTTTGGTCAGAGGAAGAAGAATATTTATGATCATCTTGTGGATTGAGTGCGGTCTGATTCTTCTCCCTACTTACAGAGAACCACTGTCACCGGGAACCACCCTTAAGGGTTAGAAAATATCATACTATTGGAGCAGAAAAAAGCCTGAGAACAAGCAGCTGAAAAATAAAGTCTGATACTAAGAGTCCAGGTTCCAAGGTTTTAACTACCTTATGTACCATTCTCTAGCTCCATACCTTTGCTCTAGCAACAACCTATACCTACTACTATCCCTTGAGATCATCAATTTCTTCGACATTGTTCATCCTTTGACTATGTTGTCCTTCTACCTGAAATTACCTTCTTCCACCCACCCCCTGGACTTTTTTTTTGTTTTAAAGATTTTATTTATTTGACAGAGAGAAACACAGTGAGAGAGGGAACACAAGCAGAGGGAATGGTAGCGGGAGAAGCAGGCTTCCTGCCGAGCAGGGAGCCCGATGCAGGGCTCGATCCCAGGACCCTGGGATCATGACCTGAGCTGAAGGCAGACGGTTAACGACTGAGCCACCTAGGTACCCCGACCCCTCAGACTTTTAATGACTACTTTCTTAACTTTCGAAACTTTGACTATTATTATAATTACTATTAAGCCAGAGTACTAAGAAAAGAAATGATGAGAAAGGATCAAATACTGGATACATTAAGTAGATTCTACAGATTTGCTGATAGAGTGGATGCGACTATGAGAGAAAGAAGTGTCAAAGAAAACTCTTTTAAGAATGACAATATTATTTACTGTGCTATTTATTTACTTAGTGAGATGAGGAAAACTAGAGGAAGAATAGAGTTTAGGACATAAAAATCAAGAGTTCAACTTCGGACATGTAAAGTTCGAGATTCTTACTAGACCTTCAAAGGCAGACAGCAGCAAGTAGGCAAGAAGAGACACAAGTCTGGAGTCAGAGAATAGGTATCCATGTTGGAATTAGTAGAGTATGGACAATATTTAAAACATGAGACTGAGTAACTGAGGAAATCAGTACAAATAGAGAATGAACCCAAGGAGGAAATTTTGGGGCACTCTATGGTTTTCAGAGATTACAGGTATGAAGAAAACCTAGCAAAGAAGATGAAAAAGAAAATCAAGACACTGGTTGAAGTAAAGAGAATGGTTCAGGAATGGGGAGTATGTCTAACTATGTAAAATGGCACTGAGAGTCAACCAAGATTCAGCAAAGTAGAAGGTACAGGTGACCCTGACAAAAGTTATATGGGTGGAGGGGCATGAAAATGCATCCTGATTAGGGTGGGCTCAACAGTGAATGAGATGGAAATGAAGACAGCTGAGCATACATAACTTCTTTTCTTAAAATTCTGTTATAAAGGAAAGCAAAAAATGGGGTTTTTGGTTTGTTTATTTGTCTTAAGATGGGAATGAAACAGTATGTAGCTATATGCCAAAGGGACTAATCCATCAGAGAGAGAGAAAATGATAAAGCCAGAAAGAGAGAACAGAACAGCTAGTGTAATAGTCTTAAATGTGTACATGATGGGATCCAGTGCACAAGCAGAACCCTGGCCTTTGGTAGAAAGAGTGATGGTTGAGTCATGATTGCAAGAAGGAAAAACATGAAGGTATAAGTAGTTAATACAGGTAAAATCCTTGGTACTTCAGTAAACAATCAAATAATGTTGGCTCTGTTATCACTGTCATCATTAACAACAAACCATCCCCACCATCATAACAGTCTTCAAGTGGTAATTTCTTGGAAGCAGTACCACATTTGCAGGTACCAAAATTCTGCAGGTCTCAATCAAATTTGGAGAATATCCAAACAAGGGGCATGGCTGGGATTTCAATGGATTCAATGTAAAAAGAGAAAAACACCTTATTAGCCATACTTCTGGTAGTACATACACTATTCTCAAAGTCAAGCTCAAGTAAGTGATTCTACACTACTCTATAATGAATGTTACTAGTTCCAAACTCAGAAAATAATCCCCTACAATTGGTTTCAAATGCTGCTAGACAGGCAATACAGTTGGCTCACCTTGCCATATTTTCTAAACTAAGTGACATAAGATCCAAAAGGTGAATCATCCCTTTAAGAAAAAAAATCAGGGACACCTGGGTGGCTTAGCTGGTTAAGGGGCTGTCTTCCACTCAGGTCATGATCCCAGGGTCCTGGGATAGAGTCCCACTTTGGGCTCCTTGCTCAGCGGGGAGCCTGCTTCTCCCTCTGCCTGCTTGTGCTCTCTCTCTCTCTCTCTCTCTGACAAATAAATTTAAAATAAAATCTTTTAAAAAAATTAGATTGTTCCAATGAACATTTTTGAGTCAACACAACTGGGGTAGAGACTGGCATATAATACACATGCAATAAATATCAGCTGATTAAACCTGGCAGCATAAGATATCTCGATAATGGGGTTTAATGGGGTTAAACACAATTAGTAAAATATCAAGTAAAATGTGGACTCCAGCAGAGTAGGCCCTCTATCCTACCAAATAATGGTTATCTTTTATAAAATACTAATTCAACTTCTTACATAATCAGAGACATTTAAAAACATTTATTTTATTCTACTAAAAATGTGAAAAACTTTTGTATTCCATTTACTAATGAGGTATGTTGGGGCGCCTGGGTGGCTCAGTGGGTTAAAGCCTCTGCCTTCGGCTCAGGTCATGATCTCAGGGTCCTGGGATCGAACCCCACATCGGGCTCTCTGCTCAGCGGGGAGCCTGCTTCCCCCCCCCCTCTCTACCTGCCTCTCTGCCTCCTTGCGATCTCTCTATCAAATAAATAAATAAAATCTTAAAAAAAAAAAACTAATTAGGTATGTTATTTAATGTCCCTGACTTCTTATGCATGGAATGTAGCAGGTTTATCTAGATTAGGGGTATGTCAACTAAAGCCAATAGGCTAAATCCAGAATAAAGTTTATTGGAATACACCTACATACTGCATTTTATCTGTTATCTATGGCTGCTTTTTCACTAAATGGCAGAGTTGAATAGTTGCAACAGAGATCATACGGCCTGCAAAAGCTACAATATTGCCCTTTATAGAAAAATAATTTTTTTTATAAACTTCATAGAAAAAATAAATTTTCTTCCCCCAATCCCTGTTCTCAATCAGTGGTTCTCCAAACCCCAGTCTATACAAAATATGTCAATGATATATAGTAAAATTTATACAATAATAACCACATTACTAACACACACAGAGGCACAACTATAGGCTTGCCAATCAACAGTTTGGAAAAGTCTGTTACTATTTTGAAATTACTTCAGTCTTGTTCCTTTGTTGTTCAAATAGCCTTCCTCTTTGAAATGCTACTGATACTAAATGACAGATTTCTTTGAAAGACTTTGTGGCAAAATTAAAAAGGTAATAGTTCTGTATGTTTCTTCCTTTATTTTACTTTAGTTTTTAAGAATTTTATTTGACTAAGATATAGAAAAATTGGGGAACCAGTGGTCTAGTCAACATTTATTTGTTCTTAGTGGTTAAACCCCAAAAACAAATATCAAACAAATGTACTATAAGATCCTGAAAGGCAAGGAGAGTACCTCAACATTTACATCCTACGAAATACCTAGCAAATTGTCTTATACACTGTAGGTCTTCCAAAAACCAATCAAAACTGAATTTTCCCACAGAATATAAAGATAGCAGTTAAGTATGCAGGTTGGCATATAAAAATCAGTTTATCCTATAATATCCCCAAATAATAATGTCAGTATACAACCACATCAACACAGTATTTTTTTGTGGGTTTTTTTTGTTTTTTTTTTTTTTTTTTAGATTTTATTTATTTCATTTGACACAGAGACACAGTGAGAGAGGGAACACAAGCAGGGAGAGTGGGTGTGAGAGAAGCAGGCTCCCTATTGAGCAGGGAGCCCAACATGGGGCTCAAATCAGGATTCCGAGATCACGACCCAAGTCGAAGGCAGACACTTAACGACTGAGCCACCCAGGCGCTTATTCACAGTATTTTTTTTAAAAGATTTATTTATTTTAGAGAGAGAGACAGAGAATAAGCAGGAGAGGCAAAGGGACAGGTAGAGAGAATCTCAAGCAGACTCGGAGCTGAGCACAGAGCCCAACGCAGGGCTCGATCCTGGGACCCCAAAATCATGATCTGATATGAAACAAAGAGTTGGCTACTTAACCAAATGCACCCCAATAATCACAGTATTAACATCTCCATAAACACATACTTCGGATGCCAGAAAGTTTCCCCGCTTACACACCACACAGAATAATGAATGAATCCCTCAGCTCTTAGGAGCTGAATGAGGTGCCCAAGCCCCCACAGAGCTCAGAAAAAGAGTGCAAAAGAAAATGAAAGGTGGAGGAAGAAATCACATAGTAGAGTAAGAAAAAGGGAAAGTATACTGGTTTGAAGCAAAGGAGAACGGGATTGTTTTTTTTTTAAGGTTTTATTTGTCAGAGAGAAAGAGAGAGAGAGAGAGAGAGGGAGAGTACAAGCAGGGGGAATGGAGGCAGACGGACAAGCAGACTCCCCACTGAACAGGGAGCCGGATGAAAGACTCGATCCTGTGACCCTGAGATCACGACCTGAGCTGAAGGCAGACACTTAACCAACTGAGCAACTCAGGCGTCCTAGAATGGGATCTTTTAACTATGTAAATTCTCACTCTTTTCTTTTTCTTTCTCAGTATCACTGTCACTGCTAACCATATCTCTTTGCTCCCAACCCCAAAATTTTACACCCTGGGCCATCACCCTAGCATTTGCCTGGAAATAATTTCAGTCTTCATGAGGTATTTTTCTGATATAACAGGCATCAAAATATTTAAGAAACACTGATGAGAGAAAAACTGAAAAGTGACATTGATTAAATACTACTCATTAGTTGTTTTTCCTCAACACTATAGAAACACTCCAAGAATTATAATGTATAAACAGAATTTTATGATCTTGGTTATTGAGGATCCTGTGACCCTGAGATCATGACCTGAGCCGACTTCAGTAAGGGTAAAAATATTCTTTGAGAATCACTGTTCAGGATTAAAACTAAACAGAGGTGTAAAATATTATTACCCTAGAGTGAACTGTAAGCTAAGGACAAAGAACTAAGACTTCAGCAAAACAGACTGCACCAACTCCACCAGTAGGGCAGGAAGGAAAAAGACTAGGATTTGTTCCTTACTATTTCAGCCAGAAGAAGGCCCTCTGCCCTAGAAGAAAGGACTGCTGTGCTTTAGAACAGAGAACTAGGATTCCATTCCTTAAACTTACTTTTTTTAAGATTTTATTTATTTATTTGATAGAGACACAGAGAGAGAGGGAACACAAGCAGGGAGAGTGGGAGGAGGAGCAGGCTTCCCGCTGAGCAGGGAGCCCAATGTGGGGCTCAATCCCAGGATCCTGGGATCATGACCTGAGCCGAAGGCAGAGGCTTAACGACTGAGCAACCCAGGAACCCCTCCTTATACTTGCTTTTAACCTGAACCCAAGATTAGGAAGAGGAGGAAGGAGAGTAAGGGGGGACCAGGATCAGAGGGAAATGAAGAACTGGGAGTGGAAGGGTAAGAGAAGAAGAGATTCCAGAACGAGAAAATAGGAAGGGAGATGTTTATGTCTCCTAGACCATAAGGCCAGAACAGCTGCCCCAAGGTGGTACAACTGAAGGACCTATAATTGATGGGAACTACTGGATCAGAACTTTAAAGTCCGATAAAACCATATTAACTAATGATAACCCTTAAAACTAAAATATCTACAATAATGAAAATAATCTAAGCCTATCAGTAGAGGACTGGATTATACATTATGATTCATCCTTAAAATGGAATGCTATATAGCTTGAAATTCTATAGGTAATGAAATAGAAAGATATCCATAAATATGTTGTGAGATGGGGGGAAAAATACCAGAAAGTTTTAGATTATAAATAGTATGTGGCCATTTGTATTAAAAATTGTTTAAATATAAATGAAAAAAGTATGTATTAATCTGTTAAATCATTATTTCTTTAGGGAGTGGAGAAAGGGAAAAAAACTGGCTACTTCAACTTTATACATTCCATATTATTTGTATTTTTCTCAATAACTTGGTTACTTTCATAATGAAAAGTTATTTTAAGATTGTTTTTCTCACCTTAAGGGAACTAGGTAAACTGTTTTAATCTAGGTGACAAACTGTTAATTGATGGATTTTTGGATCTGCATTAAGAATTTCCCAGGAAAGAAAGAATATCTAACAAAGGGAACAGACATCAATAATATCTGAGATTCAACTGCCCGTCAATATCCTGATTTTTTGTGAAAATAAACAAATACAGTCTATATGTAACAGAAATAAAGCCAAATACATTATAATACTGTATACACAAATCATCAAAATATTTCCCTACTAGTAAACTCATCTGTATTGTTTCTATATATATTGCAGTAGTATTAAGAGCAATAAAGAGAACTGGCACAGATTTACAACAGAATTTTTTTTTTTAAGATTTTATTTATTTGAGGGGCGCCTGGGTGGCTCAGTCGTTAAGCGTCTACCATTGGCTCAGGTCATGATCCCAGAGTCCTGGGATCGAGCCCTGCATAGGGCTCCTTGCTCAGCAGGAAGCCTGCTTCTCCTGCTACCATTCCCTCTGCTTGTGTTCCCTCTCTCGCTGTGTTTCTGTCAAATAAATAAAATCTTTAAAAAAAAATAAAAAAAGATTTTATTTATTTGACAGAAAGAGGGATCACAAGTAGGCAGGGGGGCAGGCAGAGAGAGAGGGGGAAGCAGGCTCCCCACTGAGCAGAGAGCCCCATGCAGGGCTAGATCCCAGGACCCTGAGGATCATGACCTGAGCCGAAGGCAGAGGCTTTAACCCACTGAGCCACCCAGGCGCCCCCACAACAGAATTTTAATGACAACATTTTGTGTCAAAAAGTTATTTATATAATGTGTAAATGAACAGACTAGAATTCAGTGAGACACCTTTTTTTTTTTAAGATTTTATTTATTTGACAGAGAGAGAGGGGGAACACAAGCAGTGGGAGTGGGAGAAGGAGAAGCAGGCTTCCAGCAGAGCAGGGAGCCTGACGTGGGGCTTGATCCCAGGACCCTGGGATCATGACCTAAGCTGAAGGCAGAGGCTTAACGACTGAGCCACCCAGGTGCCCCAAAATGATTTTGTGAATTAGAAGATACAATTGCAAAAAGAAAAAAAAGGTACAATTGCATTCCCATTACAAAATGGGATTGAAAGAGATAAAAGATAAAAAACTGACTGATAAATTTAATTTAAAATAAATTTTATTTTAAATAAATAAATTTGATTGATAAATTTCAGATTTTAGCATGTTTACTCTGACAGCCAGTATCACCTATAGGTTTTCTATTCAATAAATTCTTGATAATATCAACTTCAATTTTACACTTAAAAAATAGTTTTAATTGGGAGCACACGGGTGGCTCAGTCAGTTAAGCATCTGACTCTTGATTTTTGGCTCAGGTCATGATCTGAGTGCCCTGGGATCAAGCCCTATGTCGGGCTCTGCCCTCAGAGGAGAATTCACTTGTCCCTCTCCCTAAACTCCTCTCCCTGCACACTCTCTCTCTCAAATAAATAAAATGAATAAATAAATCTTTTTTTAAAATGGAAAAATAATTTTAAATGGATTTAAATTTACAGAATAAGTAACAAATATCAAGGCACTAAAGTGGTATGAAAACCCTGAGTTCAAACTCAGTTCAAGGGTCACACAAAGGACACCAACAGAACTGGCAACATTCTTGTCAAAGCTGGGTGATACACATGTATTATTTTATTTTAAAATACATCCAAGTAACATGTTGTGAAAATACCAAATACTTCCCATTAAAAACACAACTTCAGTAAAGCCATGTTTCATACATACTTGTGACATTTATTTTTTTTTTTAAAGATTTTATTTATTTGACGAGAGAGAGAGAGAGAGAGATAGATATCACAAGTAGGCAGAGAGGCGGGGCGCCTGGGTGGCTCAGCCGTTAAGCGTCTACCTTCGGCCCAGGTCATGATCCCAGGGTCCTGGGATCGAGCCCCGCATCTGGCTCCCTGCTCGGCGGGAAGCCTGCTTCTCCCTCTCTCATTCCCCCTGCTTGTGTTCCCTCTCTCGCTGTCTCTCTGTCAAATAAACAAAATTAAAAAAAAAAAAAAAAAAAA
>JAQQSY010001025.1:0-14688 GCA_028646535.1 Procyon lotor | reverse complement strand
ATGCGGAGTGAAATAAGTCAAGCAGAGAGAACCAATTACCTTATGGTCTCACTTACGTGCTGAGCATAAAGAAAAACATGGAGGGCATTGTGAGAAGGAAGGGAGGGGTGAATGGGGGGAAACCAGAGGGGGAGATGAACCATGAGAGACTGTGGACTATGAGCAACAAACTGGAGGTTTTGGAGGGGAGGGGGGTGGGGGTTGGGCGAGCCTGGTGGTGGGTATTAAGGAGGGCACATACTGCATGGAGCACTGGGTGTGGTGCATGAACAATAAATCTTGTAACACTGAAAAAATAAAATAAACATATTTGGGGGGAAAATGGGTATTAAGGAGGGCACATATTGCATGGAGCGCTGGGTGTAGTGCATGAACAATAAATCTTGTAACATTGAAAAAAATAAAATAAACATATTTGGGGAAAAAAAACTAAATAAAGACATTACAAGAAAACTAGAGACCAACATCTCTCATAAACATAGATGCAAAAATCTCCAACAAAATATTAGCAAAATGAATCTAATATATAAAATGAATTATGCACTATGATGAAATTGGATTTATTTTGGAAATGAAAGTTTGTTCAACATTTGAAAATCCATAGGCTAAAGAAGAAAATCACATAATCATATCAATTGAGGCAGAGAAAATATTCAACAAAATCCAACACCCTTTCATGATAAAAACTCTCAACAAGCTATAAATAAAAAGAAACTACAAAATATCTACTGCTAACATCATAATTACTAGTGGGACACTAGACACTTTGAGTGTAAGATCATGAACTAGACAAGGAAGTCCTCTCACCATTCCCACTCAACATCACACTGGAAGTCATAGCTAGTCTAATCAGGTAAGAAAAAGGAAATAAAAGATATACAGATTGATATGGAAAAATAAAACTGTCTTTGTTCACAAATGATATGATTATTTAAGTAGAAAGTCCAAACAATCGGAGATGGATAGCATCAAAAATAATAACATACTTAGAAATAAATGTAATGAAAGGAGTGCAAAGGTTATACACTGAAAATGTTTATATATAATATATGAAATACATGAAATAAATGAAAACATTAGTGAGATAAATCAAAAAAGAATTTAAAAAAAAGAATTAAATAAGTGGAAAGACATCCTGTGTTTGTGAATTGGAAGACTTAACATTGTTAAGCTGGTACTGCTCCCCAAACTGATCTACAGATTCAGTACATCCCTATCAGAGTCCTGGCAGAATTCTTTGTACAAATTGACAAGCTGATTCTAAAATTCATAGAGATTCACAAGGGATGCACAATAGCCAAAACAATCTTGGAAAAAGTACAGACCAAGAGGACTCACTCTTCCCAATTTCAAAGCTAACTACAAAGAATCGGTAATCAAAAGGTATGGGCCTTGCCTAAGGAGAGATATATAGATCAATGGAATAGAATGGGGTACAGAAATAAACCCACACATTTACAACCAATTGATTTTCGACAAAGGTACCAAAACTACTCCAAGGGGAAAGAGCCATCTTTTCAATCACTGGTGTTAGGAAAATGGATGTCCATACCCAAAAGAATTAAGTTTGACCCCTACCTCACATTGTAACACATCTCATGCAAAAATTAACTCAAAATGAATCAAAAACCTAAATGTAAGAACTAAAACTATATAAACAGGGTAAATCTTGACAGCCTGGATTAGGCAATTGTTTCTTAGATATGACTCTAAAAGAACAACAGCAATAACAAAATAAATTGAACTTCATAAAATTTAAAAGTTCTTGTGCTTTGAAGGGCAC
The DNA here is from genome assembly GCA_028646535.1 of Procyon lotor. Lineage (NCBI taxonomy): Eukaryota > Metazoa > Chordata > Mammalia > Carnivora > Procyonidae > Procyon > Procyon lotor. Next base: position 12,905 of record JAQQSY010001025.1, on the reverse strand, counting down.
CTTGAGCAGCTCAGTCAGGGGAGCACATGGCTCTTGATCTTGGGGTCATGAGTTCAAGTCCCATGCTGGACACAGACATGACTTAAAAATAAAGTCTAAAAATAAAAAAGTTACCGTGTTTTGAAAGACACCTTCCATTGGAAAAACATCACACAGAATGGGAGAAAATATTTGCAAATCACCTATCTGATTAGGAATTTGCCTCTAGAACACATAACAACTTCCTATGATTCAATAATAGCCAGAAAACCCAATTTCTTAAAAATGGGCAAAGCATCTGAATAGGCGTTTTTCCAAAGACCGTACACGGATGGTCAATAAGTCCATGAAAAGAAGCAGCATCACCGGCCATCAGGGAAATGCAAATAAAGCCACAGCGAGGTGCCACTTCACAACTGTCAGGATGGGTAGACAATCTCCAGTGAGAATGTGGAGAAGGTGAAATGCTCATACGCTCACTACTGGCGGGAATGTGAAAACACTACTTTGCTGAGCACTTGGGAAGACAATCTGACAGCATCTCCAAAGGTTAAACCTAGAGTCACCCTACGAGCCAGCAATTCCACTCCTAGTTTTGTATCCAAGAGAAATGAAAACACACATGACACCAAAACCTGCACAAAATGTTCATAGTGGCATTATTCATAATATGCCCAAAGTAAAAACAATCCAACTGATGAGTAGATAGTGAAGTGCAGTCTATCCTCACAATGGAATATTATTCAACATTAAAAAGGAGTGAAGGACTGATACATACTACCCCATGCTAAGAGAAGGAAGCCAACCACAAAAGACCAGGTTTTGCATGATTCCACTTATATGTAGAGTCTGAAGAGGCGAATCTGTAGAAACAGAAAGATTAGTGGTTGCTTAGAGCTGGGGTGGGGTGGCAGGAGAGGAGGGGGAGGGGGCAGCAGAAGGAATGGGATGGGTCGGGACAGGATAGCGTGGGGCGGATCGGAGTATCAACCCAACAGTCAGGAGGTGCGGGGCACAAGAACAAGAGGACTGAACAAGAAGACGTGGATCATAGATGCAGCTCTCCACTCCCTGACCATGGGGCTCTGAGCCAGTCCCTCTAGCTGAGCTCCATTCTCTAGGACGAAATGAGAACAATTTGCCCATCTTTCTGGTCTCACAAGGTTGTCTCGGAGGTTGGTTGAGAGGAGGTCGTGAAAGAGTTCCAAAGGCTACAGGATGGTCTAGCAGGGGTGAGGGTGAAGAGCCTTGACGTCTCATAGCCCATCTTCCTGTTCTCTCTGCCTAGAAATGTTCTCTTTACCTCCCGCTTCTTCTCTGCCCAGATCACCTTTAACTATCACCTCCTCTGTACAGCCGACCTTGGCACTGGACAGAGCGACCCCCCGGTGGGTTCGTGCTCAACGTTCCACATTGTCGCTTCTGTGCACTGGACGTGGGACCCAGCGCGCTGCCGACAGGCAGGACTGGGAGGGGAGAAAGAGCCCCTGGAGAAGGCAGGGCCAGGCACCCCTTGCGGGGGATGCAGATGGAGGTGGGAGATAGCAGGGAGGAAGGTGGGCAGCCCCAGGCCTCGGAGACATGGGCAGGTGGGTGGGGACGCTCCCGGAAGATGACAAGGCAGTGAGTAAGGGTAGAAGCCAGCAGGGAGAGCCAGCTCCCCTCCTACCCACCCACCGCAGCCACAGACCGGGAGGGGCTGAGCACTGAGCCGGGGTTGACGAGGCATCTGGGGAGGAGCAGCCAGAATGCCAGGCAGCCCTTCATAGCAACTGGCACAGGCACGCCTGCTCCACTGCCACCTCAGCCCCCCTCCTCCCTCCAGGGGCTCAGGAACGGGACACTCACCGAGGAAGCCGTTAGCAAGGGCGGCCAATGATTCACGGTTTACAAGCAACGGTGAAGTCCTTTTTCCACTGGTTGCAACAGCCTAGGTGCTGTAAACAGTAACTGTGACCATGCCAGTGGGTCCCCACCGCGCCCTCCCCTCGTCTGACCTCTCCAGCCCGGAGCAGCCTCCTCGCCTGCAGCAGCTCCGTGCAGGAGAAGCACAGGGCGACGCTGGAAAGGACACCGAAAACGCAGGTCGGACCTGCCAGCCAGACCAGGGGGGCAGCAGGCGGGCTCCAATCTGTGTCCTGGACAGACAGAGAAGGGGCAGAAATGGAGGGGTTGTGTCCCCAGCAGGGTTCCCGGCAGCAGCGTGGCCAGGAAACTGGTGGTGACAGGATGGGGGCATCATTGCTTCATTCATTCATTCTTCGCCCAAGCCAGCCATCCCTGAGGGCTTTTATGACAGGACCTGCCAGGAGCCAGAGAACCAAAACACAGACCCATGTACGTGGTTCTCGGCACACAGGAAGGCTTACGTACCCTCAGGACACCCTTCACTCCCCTTCTAACTCCCAAGGGAAGGACCGCTTCCAGGGAGCTTCGGAGAGAAGCTATTGGTGGGCACCACAGTCAAGGTGTCGGTGCCCAGGAAAAATTCCAGAAGCATTCCCACCTCGCGCATTTCCTCGGACCTATAGGGATGGGGTACATTTCCGCATAGTGCTTAGGGATTAGGGCTCTGACCGCTGCAGCACTGGGCTCCCCACCCAGCCTCTGGGACCCTTGGGGGGCCGTCACCCACCAGCGGCAGGTGCGGCAGATAAATGCTGTCCCCCACAGTGTTCTCTGCAGGCTTGTCCTTCGTTCACAGGGGCCACCTCCTCACAAATGCTGGGAAGTGCTGTCCCCTCCCGAGGGGAGAGCCAAAGCCAGAGACTGAGGCAGAGCCCAGGTGAGCCCACTTCCGGGAGCCAGACTTGACAGAGCTGTGCGCCAGGATGTCTGCATCCAATCCCCACTGCGCTGACTCACCTAGGCTGGGTCCTTCGCCTCTGCTGCCTCAGTTTCCTCCTCTGTGAAGTAGGGATAATGGAGTGACTTGCCCAGACAGTTTTTGTGCAGATGATGTGTGTGTGTTAACACAGAGAGCGGTGGAGCCAGCCCCAGCCCACAGAAAGCACCCAGCAGTCTATCGCCCCCTCCGAGACGGGCCGGCGGCCTTTCCGGAGCCGCGTGTCAGACGCCCACTACCCCCCAATTTTGATTCCTCGGGACCATCGTGCTCAAACCAGCCATGGGCCGAGTTTCCATGTTAGGCACATTCATTAGGCATTTGCTTAGCCAGCCCTTATGCTGGAAGTTTATTTCCAGGGAGAAAGCATGAGGAGCTGACTCTAAGTATATAAATACACACGGCAGGGGCGACCGGGTGGCTCAGTCAGTTAAGTGCCCGACGCTTGATTTCAGTTCAGGTCATGATCTTGGAGGCCTGGGATTGAGCCCCAATTCGGGCTCCAGGCTCAGTGGGAAGTCTGCTTGAGATTCTCTCTCTCCCCTTCCCTGCCCCTCCCTCCACCCAGGGGAGAGCAGAAGGGCAGGCCCTGGAGGGCTCAGGGGATGCAGAGAGCTGTAAGCATTCCCGTGTGGCTGGAACGTGAGGGGAGCTGGCTGGCGGTGGCTCATGACACCCACGAGGGGCCCACTGCCCCACCAGGCCCTCTCGGCGGCTCTCACAGCCCCTGCTGGCTCTCCCTGCCCCCCATCCTCCACATCATGCCAAGAGGTAATAATGAAGCCCTGCATTGGGACCAGGCCTTGAGAGGTGTCTCCGTCAGGCCACTAGAACTGAACAATGACCCCGAAGACTTCAACGTGTCTTCTGGAAGCTTCCCTCCCTGCCATCCTTCATCCCGCGATGACCCTCAGGGGCTGTCTTTGCTGAGGGAGAAGGAGCTGGACAAAAGTAGGGGCTACTTCCCTCCAGGATCCCCAGACTCCCATCCCCAGGTGGGTGGTGTCCCATGAGCACCGTGCATGGTGCCCAGGTCCTTCCTCCGGGACCGGCAGGAGTGACAGGAGCTGGCCTCCTCCTCCAGCCCCCACAGCTGCTAAGATCACTTACAACACGGAACCTTGAGGAAGGGGGTACACGCAGGTCCATCAGAAGGATGCAGCATTAATTCTGCTGTAATTCAGCATTAATTCAGTGTTTACTAGGCATTTGCTATTTGTCAGCACCAGCTAGGAGCTGATGTCACAACCCAGCGAACAGACACAGCCCTAGCCATGGCAGAACTTAAAATACAATAAAACACAGGAAAATATTTTTTAAAAAAAAGTGATCCTATAATTGGAATTTTTTGTGTGTGATACAGCTGCTTTTTAAGTTGGTAATGTCTAAGATGGTTGGAATTGATCTGTGTAACAACATTCCGTGGGCTCATAATGGTGTTGTTGAAATAGAAACACTGTAGCAGCCTTAGGGGAGACAGAGGTGTGGAATGGGCACTGAACAAGACAGAGCCTTAACATTGCGTTACGGTAACCTGAGCTATGGCAAGGTGCAATGACACACGTGGGTTTTGTGGGGGTTAAGACTTTACTGAAGAGAGAGAGAGACAGTACATGCAGAGGGAGAGGGAGAAGCAGGCTCTGGTCCCACTGAGCAGGGACCCCCAAAGCAGGGCACAATCCCAGGACCCCAAGATCATAACCTGAACCGAAGGCAGACGCCTAACCAACTGAGCCCCCTCAGGTGCCTCAACACGTATGGGTTTTAAAAATCACTTTCAGGGGCGCCTGGGTGGCTCAGTGGGTTAAAGCCTCTGCCTTCAGCTCAGGTCAAGATCTCAGGGTCCCAGGATCGAGCCCCGCATCGGGCTCTCTGCTCAGCGGGGAGCTGCTTCCCCCTCTCTCTCTGCCTGCCTCTCTGCATACTTGCGATCTCTCCTTCTGTCAAATAAATAAATAAAATCCTACCCAATAAATAAATAAATAGAAATAAAAATCACTTTCACTCCCCCAGACTGAGAAGAGGAACTTACAGTGCCACAGTTAGCTATCCCCTCCCCTGGTTCTTCAGGCTTCCGGGAGCACAGGACCGCGGAGGCTCGGCGGGGGTGAAGCCGCCTGTGGCCATCATCACTGCGGGGCAGAGAGCACCTCTTGGGACCCAGCCATCTGGCCCATGAAGGGCCTTCTTCACCCTGCTTCCAGCATCTTTGGGAACAGCTACAAAAAGGCATCTCGAAGACCATGTTCTACAGACACACACATCGAGAATCGTGTCTCGGAAGCCACATGATTGATTCTGTCCATAACTAATTTTCAAAGAAATTTTTACTTCCCTTGATCTCGATCTCGTAACCCATTCTCCCAGCTGATCTCTCCTCTTCTCTAATCCCAATTACCTTGGATAAAGGGTTATGTGGGGCGCCCAGGTGGCCCAGTCAGTCAAGCATCCGACTCTCGGTTTCAGCTCGGGTCGTGGTCTCAGGGTCATGGGTCAATCCCCACATTGGGCTCCAGGCTCAGCTGGGAGTCTGCTTGAGACTCTCTCTCCTCCTCTGCCCTGCCCCCCGATCACCCTCTCCTGCTCTCACTCTCTCAAAAAAATAATAATTAAATTAAATTAAAATTAAACAAAATAAAGGGCTATGTGTATGTGTGGTAAGGAATCTCAATCCCTTTAGGAAAACTCAGTATATAAATTATATGACATATTATATATGTCATATATAATAACATATAAGTAATATCTTATTCATTATAAATATAATATGTATAATATATAACATTGTTATATGTGTTTATTTTATTAGGTTATATTATATATCTTTTTTAAGGATTTCGTTTATTTACTCAAGGGAGCAAGAGAGAGCACAAGCAGGAGGAGCAGCAGAGGGGGAGGGACAAGCAGGGAGGCTGACATGGAGCTCGATCCCAGGACCCCAGGATCACGGCCCAAGTCAAAGGCAGACTCTCAACCGACTGAGCCCCCCAGGTGCCCCTACATTATATTAAATTAACCAATGTATTATTTAATTAAATATAGTATGTAGGTTCTCAAAACCAGTTACCAACGATCTTCCCTGGGACGTTTCCTCTCCAGACGTTCTGATGGAGGGACCTGTAGCTTTCTGGAACCCTGGAGGGCTTCTGACTGAGGCCCAGCTGCTTGGGGCTGGCCATGTCCTTCCTTCCCCATGGGTTCAGTCTGGCATGTCACAAGGGTTCGGGGGTCAGCTTCTGCTCTTCTTACCCCCAAGGGGGTCCATACACTGGAGTCCAGGCTCCCAGACTGGACCACACCGGTTACACCTGTCGCATAGACAGGCAGACCCAGAGACATGCACACACACCTGTTTGTATGTGTTTGTAGGTGTGCATGGGTATACCTCCCAGAGACCAGTTTGGGGTTCCAGGAGGCTGGCCTCCCTCTCTGGGACTCCACCCTTCTTGGGAGCACCCCCTCATCCCCAGGTTCTCCAGCCGGGCGTAGTTGAAGAGAACCCCTCAGCTGCCCCGCAGAGAGGTCAGCCCACAGCGGCCAGAACTCCCAGCATCTCAAGAGGAGTGGCAAACCACACTCTTTGTGGGACATCGCATTTTCAAATGGGGGGTCACACATTCCTTGTAGTAAAACGTGTCCCACAGGGGTCCGGCACGCGCGTCTGCTTTGCAGACGACCCAGCTCACACAATGGCACATAACGGGGTTGCCGGCTCCTCCCCAGCAGGGGAGGGGGCGGGCCCCCAGCTTTTGGCTCCCTCTCAGCTTCCCCCCTCCCATCCCCCAAAAGCCTGACTTAAATGTTCTAACCGCTTCTTGGTGTAATTTATTAGAGCATTAACTGAATTATAAATGTGTCTATTCAAACAGGGGCCTGGCCAGTGAAATTTCAACCAACTACCAGATTTCCAACTGTTTTCCATTGACCCACATATTAAAATAGTAGAAGCCGTTGGTCTCAGGAGGTTTCTGGCCAACCCCGGGTCCAGCGGGAATGACGCCCCGGTTGTGGAATTTCGCTAGGCAACAGGCCCCAAACAGAAAACGTCAGCACTTCTGAGGAATAGAGCAGCGTTTCTGGTTACTCTCTCCCCCTCTTTTCTTTATCCGGTTTCTGTTCTTTTATTTTTACCACTCCTTTTAAGGGTTCATGTGTTTTTATTACTGTAAGGAGTACTTATCTCCCTAAAATCATCCTTTCTGACTCACCATACATTGCCTAAAATTATCATACTGGCCCCTTCTCTGCAATAAAGCTCTACTCTGTTGAAAGGCCCACCTCCAGGGCGCCTGGGGGGCTCAGTGGGTTAAAGCCTCTGCCTTCAGCTCAGGTCATGATCTCAGGGTCCTGGGATCAAGCCCCGCATCGGGCTCTCTGCTCCCCAGGGAGCCTGCTTCCTCCTCTCTCTCTCTCTGCCTGCCTCTCTGCCTACTTGTGATCTCTCTTTCTCTGTCAAAAAAATAAATAAAAATCTTAAAAAAAAAAAAAAAGGCCCACTTCCGAAGGGCAATGAACTTGAGCTTCATCAAGGAGGTCTGGGTTTTAAGGAGTGCTACAAGAGGGTTTCAAGGCATTGCCCGATGGCCAGACAGCTAGTCAACCCAGAGGAAGCCCAGTTCAAGGGGGAGCAAGGCCAATGTCAAGGTCCAGCCAAGGGTCTTCGAGGCTGGAGAAGGACTCAGGCACCAGCATCATCCAAAGGGAGCCACCATCCGCCCAGGAGAAGCCAGTCCGCCCCTGGACCCCTTCTGTGCCACACAGAATAGAAATATCTGCTAAATGAATAAAAATTGAGAGAGACCCCTCGTTCATCCGGTCCTTTGCCCTTCTGTTCAGTGTCCCAGAGCAAAACGGCTCCCTGGAGATCCAAGAGGCGGCTGCACCCCCTCGTCTTTTCCTGGAGGTCTCCGCAGAGAACTCACTCTACAGGGACTCAGGTTGGAAAATCGGACTTGTGGGGAGCTTAGTGAGTGTCGTGGGCTGAATCGTGGTCCCCCAAATGATACGTCCGTATCCTAAATGCCCGAAACTCCAAATGTGACTTTATTTGGAAAAGGGTCTTTGCAGACATAATTAAGGACTGTGAGATGAGAACACCTTGGCTCACCTGGGGGGCCCTTGGCATTGAACACGCCCTTATAAAGGACCAAAGGGAGAAGACGCAGGGAGAAGAGAACACAGATGTGGAGAAGGGACTGATGTGGCCACAAACCACGGGATGCCCGGGACTAGAGCCCCAGGAGTTTCAAGAGGCAAGGAAGGAGAACAGCTCTGCTGACACCGTCATATCAGATTTCTGGCCTCCGGAACTGTGAGAAAATAAATTTCTGTTGTTTTGACCACCACGCTTGTGGCCATTTGTTAGAGCAGCCCCAGGAAAGGGTAGGAGGGAGCTGCCCTTAGAAGGGGGCTCACAGGCCCCTTGCCTGGCGAGGATGTGAGGTCACCTGGGGTGTAGACGGTCAGCCACGGAGACTGACAGCAGGAGTCCCTAACAAACAAGCGGCTGACCTCCAGTCACCCAACACAGCACCTTCTGTCAGCATCCGGGGGACCCAACGCAACACACATGCCTGACACAGAGGTCAAGGATCATGGAAAATCAACACACATAGGGAAAAGGGAAACCAGAAAGAGAGCACAATAAACCTTCAGAGGATCTACCTAAAATCTTAGAGAACAAGATAAAATAATGGATTCTTAGAACAAGCATACTACTCAACAACATTTTTTTTAAAAAACAGGGTAATAATGATCACTCGATAGTCAAAAATATGAGGATGAGAATCCAAACTCAAGAGTGATAGAAAGACAGTGGAGGGGGCGCCTGGCTGGCCCAGTCGATGAAGCATCTGCCTTCCGCTTGAGTCAGGATCCCGGGGTCCTGGGGTCTAGCCCCGCGTCAGGCTCCCTGCTCAGCGAGGAGCCTGCTTCTCCCTCCCCCTCTGCCCCTCCCCCCTCAGTATGCTCACATTCTCTCCTTCTCAAATAAATAAGTAAAATCTTAAAAAAAGAAAAAAGAAACAAAATTGAGGAAATTGCCAAGAAGGCCGAACAAAAATAAAAGGAATTTTCAGCAAAGGCACAAAGACGAGGCCACAAAAGGGTCAGTCGACCCCAGAAGTCGTAAAACGGAGAAGGGAAACAATCAAAGGAGGAGCAAAGGGAGACATGGGAATTGAGGGACTCAGGTCAACAGACTGAGGGGCCTGATCGCAGCCCCTGACCCTTGGGGTGACTCCCGAGCCCCGTTTTGGGAGTGGATGCCGCCTGCCCGTCTTCCCTCTGCCCCCCCGCACCCCACTCTCGCTGTGCGTGAGGCGTCAGCACTCACATTTTATGATGACACTAAATGATAACGTCTCATGCTTTCCCGTTGATCTAGGGGTCAAACATGTGCCTGTACCCCGTAGACAGCTCCCCTCCGCACTTCTTCCCTGGAAGGCCCGCAGTCCCAGAGAGACACTCGCTCTCCAGACGCCGGTCCTTCCACACCCCACCCGCTGCTCCCCCACATCTCCGAGACACCCCGCACCCCACCCGTTCCCTCCTCCGGCCTGTGCGCCCTGCAGGCAGCTCCCCTACCCTCCCCGCAAGAACCTTCTGGAAGGCACCCACCGGGAACCGCTTCCCCGGGGGAGTCCACGGGGAGAGGGGGCTGTCCCCAGTAGCGGTTCCCGAAGCTGCTGCTACTCACACAGGGGAGTTCCTCCGTGGGTCCCGGGGCCCTCCTCTCTTTGCCTCTGTTTCTTTGTCTCCTGAACCATTTTCCAGAGGATTCCTCCTACTTCTAAGCCTTGTACTGAGGTCCCTCCTCTACTCTTGACCCCACAGTATGCCTGACCTCATGTTCATGTTTCATGGACCCATTATGTCTTCTTTAATTCCCTGGAGAAGCTAACGAAGCTGGGGTCGGGTTTGAGTTTTTTATATCTTTTTCCTTTTTCTTTTGATCTTTCTGGGTTTTCTTTTCCTCTTATTGTGTCAGTTGGATCATCTGCAAAGCAGACGTGAAGAGCAGAGTTAGGAGTGAATGACACAGGTTGGCCACACAGCCCGTGACCGTTAAAATCCCAGCGGGCGAGCATTTCCAGCTGGCTTCCGGATTCCAGACTGGGCCTGGAAGCTCCGGCTTCCTCCTCCTCCCTCAGCAGGTCCTATCACACCCCACGCAGGGCCGGAGAGGCCGGCTGGACGAGGGGCACCCCTCGACGGTGGCAGGTGACGTGGGGGTCTGGGCCACCTGCTCACAGCTCACTCCCACCCCCTGGTCCTGCCCAGGCTCCATCCCAGATGTACCATTGCCGCAGTGGATCACACTTCCCCACGCTCACCCAGCTTTGTGAGATGGTGGCTGATGAACAGTGATGGGGGATGGACCACCTTCTGACTCTCTTCAAAGGCAGCATGGATCATGCCAACCCACCAGCTTCCAGAAATTGACATTGTTTTCCCTTCACTCCCTTGGCCGAAGGGGGTTACTTTTCAGGGTTTCCGCTTGGTTTTCCCATGATGGTTGCTCTTACTCTGCATTCGAAGGGCCCAGCTCAGGATTGGCACCACGGCCAAGTATATCAACCCCAAGGCCATACTGAATGCGACACAGCAATAACCAGCCATCTCTGCTGTCCTCGTGCGTATCATTGCCTCCCAGCTTTCAGTAGACCGACCACACTTGTCAGGGCGTCCCCCCTCCCTGGGACACTCTTCCAAGGCACCCACCATTAAAACCGTTGGCATGCAGGCCAGCGTCTTGAGCCAGGCGCTACCCTCGCCCACATACCCCTTGGGATGGGATTCCCCCTCCCCAACCAGGCTGCAAGCAATCTAGCCCCTACACCTAATTCTCAGGTCCCCTGCAAAGCAGAAGTAAAGATAGATGTGCAAGAGGTGTATTGGGCATCACGCCTGTGAAAAATAAAAAGGGGAGGGGGTGGAAAGACAGAAGAGCCTTCAGATGATGATGCACATCTGGTCCCTGCGGAAGGAGAGGGAAAGGGGGACCCAGGAGGGGAAGCCCAAGTGGACCGTGAAGTCCCGAGCACAGCTGGGCCGGGCCATCCCGAGCACTGGTGCGGGGGTCATCCTGAGAGGGGCCCCATACGGGCCGGAAAGGGTGAGCCTTGTCCCCCCACTGTCGCCCACCATGGTCTCTGATGCAGGCTGGGCAGAGCTGACCTCAGCTGGGCGTTTCTGGAAGGAGATCAGAGGGGCATCCCCATGGCTGTCAAGTCCCTCTCTGAATGCTCTTTTCTTCTGCGTTTGTGTGTGTGTGACTGCTCTGCTTGGCTCCCGTCTTTCAGGCTGCCAGCTCGCCTTCAGTGTCTGGTGGTCCGGCTGTGTGTTCATTCACGGGGGTGGGCCCGTGACACTTCCCGGGGAAGGGGCTGGCCGCCGCTGGGGCTCTCCCTGGGGGATGCTGGAGCCAACTATAGCTCGGGACCTCAGGAACAGGGTCCGGGGCGGGGGGTGACCTGGTAGGGCTTGGCTCTGGGATACTCAGGAGAGGCCCTGCCAGTGTCAGTCCTCCCAAAATAACTCATTAAATCCTTGAACACAGAATCCTTGGTCAGTCAGTGCGGGGGTGGGGAGGTGGGTCACTTGGTTGTCTGCAGGGGAGGTGGAGGGGTCCGGGAGAGGAGCGAGGCTTACATGGCAGATATTCTGGGCATGAGGGGGTCGGGGGGACGTCTCCACTTAGCGCCCTGTCTCAGGTCCCCGGCCTCCCCACGGGGGGCACCCTGAGTCCGGGGTGTGTCCAGGCTCCGCGGGACCAGCACACCCTCCTCGGGGCTGCCCCTCGGAGGGTGTCCCCGTGAGGCCCCTGCACCACCTCTCCAAAGGTCTTGAAATCTCGCTTCCCGGGAAGGATCCCCTCCCATTCTCTTTCTTTTTGTGAGTTCATAAGATCATCTGAAATCCTGTTTCGGAAATAAACAAGCCATAAAATTTGCATTTCTCTAACGGCAATGGTGAAGTTAAAAGATCTCTCTCTGGCTGCTTCCCCCACCGCCCGACCCTGCTCTTGGCTTCACCCTGAGCCCTTGCCCCACAGCTGGTCTTCCTCCTTCTGACTCTGAAATGGGGTCCGGGGCCTCATGCACCCTGTTCCACATGCAGTCCTATCCCAAGACATGCTCCACCTGCCGAGAAGTTAGCAGGAGCAGCAGAGATGTCCACCGCTGCGCGTCTCAGGGTTGCTCCAGAGAGAGCAGTCACGACTCCCGAAAAACGCCCCTAAAACAGTCTGCAGCCTGGCTCCCTCTGCAGGTCCCTGCTAGGGCGCTCCATCCCACAGCCTCTCCATGCAAGCCCTCCTCTGCCCAGCCCCCCACCTCGGGGCTTCCCTCTGCCCTGCCACCATGCCCGCGGCTCACCAGATCATTCGCCAACAAAGTGTAGACTAAAGCCAGCCTCGTCCCATTCATCCAAGGGACACAGCTCGGCCAGGCCACCCTGGGGACACCGGGCCTGGCATCACTTTGACCCCTGCAGGTCCCCAGCCAGACACGGCCAGTGAGGCCAAAAATGACCAATGTCCCCAAGGGAGGGCTGTCCCAGCAGAAGAGGGGACAGTGCCCCGTGAAGGCCTCAATATCTGCCCCACGGCGGAGCCTGGGAGAACAGACCAAAGGGGGGGGACACTTGCTGCCGTCTCCATCCGCGCATCCCTGCCGCGTGGGCCCCACGGTCCAGGCAGAGGTAAGAGGCACACGTATACAGTTAAATGCATTAGGCCTTTTATGTCAGCAGTGAAAGAGGTTGCATCCTGATACAGTCTAAATTCCCAGATTTGCATGTAATTATATGCCCAATTATACAGCATACAATTCTTTCCATCGCACAAAATGTGGCTTAAGTGAACATTTGCACGGCGCCATCCGTTCCATAATGAACACATTCAAGATGAAAGTGATTCACAGAACCCTTCTGGCTTGTGTCGGGTCCAGCATTTTCTGGAGCCCAGACAGGGGAGGAATGCTCAGCCCCAGGAGACAGAGATCCCTGCACAGGGCAGCTGGGCGCTCCCGGGGGATGACGTGCGTCTGCACAGGGGCCCCCGGGGAGGGGCATCAGTAAC
>JAQQSY010001024.1:0-14689 GCA_028646535.1 Procyon lotor | reverse complement strand
AAACGCAACAGCAGAGAGAAGAGAATAAGAACAGCAATTCTAGGAGCAGAAAATCGACCACTTTCAGGAGGTAGGACGTCTGGAAAAGGTGAATTTAAAGCGACGGGAAGAGAGACCCCGGGGGGAGGGGCCGGCTCCCAGCAGCCACAGAGCCGCGGAGCACAAAATCCGGAACTTCTAGTCCGCTCCGCTGAGGGACATCGCTCCGCAGGCTAACCGGGGGTTCAGCCCTCGCGGGAACAGTGTGGTTTCGGGACCCGAAGGCAACTGCCTTCTGCTCAGGTCATGATCCTAGAGTCCTGGGATTGAGCCCCACAACAGGCTCCCTGCTCAGTAGGGAGTCTGCTTATCTCTCTGACCCTCCCCCCCCATGTTCTCCCTCTCCTTCTCTCTCTCTCTCTCTCTCATTCTTCGTCTCTCTCAAATAATAAAGTATTTTTAAAAAAATAATAAAAAATAAAATAAAAACATTCCACGTGCCTCAAAGGAAAGTTCAGACTGTACACAAGACAAAAATAAAAATAAAAAGAGAAAGAAGAAAAATGTGGAGATGAAAGGTAATTATACAAAACAGGTCAATAGTCAAAATGTCAGTGAGTGTGAATCTTCTGGGAAGAAAGAAACAGGGTGCGCTCAGAAAAGTATGCTGTTTATAAGGTCCACTAAGACCTTTCAACTTCAAAGTTTCTACTTTCAGTACTTGCCAGTAAAATTACATTAATTTTGAAAGTGCTTTGTTGGCCTGAAACTATGACTTTATCCTGAATGCTCACTTGATTATTGTTTTCTGAGGATCCTCCTGTTATAATACTATTATGCAAATTTTTATGAGGCCATCCATGATATCAAAATACATTATACTAATAAACTCTCAGGAATGGAGATAGTCAATGGCACCACTACCATAGTCCAGATAGAAAGCAAGTTCTACAACCAGATATTTGGGGTGCCTGGGTGGCTCAGTAATTAAGCATCAGGCTCCCTGCTCAGTGGGAAGCCTGCTTCTCCCTCTCCCACTCCCCTGCTTGTGTGCCCTCTCTTGCTGTCTCTCTCATTGTCAAATAAATAAATAAAATATTTTTAGAAATAAATAAAATAAAAACAGATATTTGGACTTAAGTAAATAAAGCTGGGTTTTGGGGGGTTTTTTGGTCAATTTTATAAAAGTGGAAAATAAGCTTCGTGGATCATATGGTGAAAATTATTAACTAAAAGAGGCCATGGAATTTTAATGAATAGGATTAGGATGAATAAATTAACACAAATTTCCATAATGAAAGAAAGGCTTGCAATCAAACCCAACAACCTGTAAATCTGTTGACATCACAGATTAGTTAGTTTTTATTAATGACTCTTTTTGTGTGAGAAAATACCTTGTTAGAGTGCATTGGTTATCTTTAACTTAACTGGCTAGCCCTAGATAGAAATCTTGGGTCTCACCAGCCACTTTTAAATTCAAATAAAGGACTATGCCCCTGAGAACTTAATTATACCTTGGATAACTAAAAATGATAATTTCCTTGGAAAACCATCACTGCATTAAATACAATATTCTCTCATTTATTTTACTTTAGCAGAAAAGTCCATGAATTCTTGCTTTCTTTAATTTCCATTATGTAGGCACATGGATTCTAAAATTGTTCCCTAGCCATGATGATAATAAATGAATTTCAAGTGATGTAAAATTATAAAGAATATTATATTTGTTTAAAAAATTAAAAAGAATATTATATTTGTTTTATTATACTTATTTCTTTAAGTTATTTTCTACTCTACTCATTATTAGAATTGTGAATTGTAGGCAGTGCCTATTCATAATTACGGTTATTATTCTCAGAATAATAATAATAATAATTCTCATCAAAGTCACAAAATTTAATTTATATTCCCTGTGCTTTTTGTCACTTACTTTTTTTTAATGTGTAGTTCCCAATTTGACTAAGTTAGGTGTTGTATCTCTCATTTTGCCTTCAAAGTGAAGGTTTTCTGTAAAATTTATTTTAAAAGACTATAAGCTCTGAAAACGACTCGGGCTCCTGATTCTGGAGGTTTGAAAAAATTGAGTCATGTAAATAGAAAGTTAAGAATAGGTTGAGAAGTCACTGAGGTTCACAAGAAAAGCTGGACAAAGTGTAAATCAAGATTTTTATTGGACTTACCAGAAAATAGGTTTCGGGCACATTCAGAGAGAGAACTGAGATCTGCTTACTTGGAGCAGAAGCTTCTGGCACCTAAACTCGTAGGAACACTTAACTGGTGGAGCCACACGTTTAGGGGGCTCCCACACTTCCAAGGTCTTTTTGTCCAGGAAACCCTCTGGATTCTCATGTGAAGATTTAAGAATGGCCCCTTAGCGCTTCATGGGAGGGTGGGAAGTGAAGAAGTGAGCCACTGTGAAATAGACCCAGAGCGCTTTCAATAAAGTCTACCCTGGAAGAAAGGACTTTGCCAGTGCCTTATTCCAGCTTAAGGAAAAGGATTCCTCCAGACTTCCAGTCTCAGCAAAGAAGGAAGAAACACTCAGAAGAGGTCAGGGCTTCAAGGAAAGAGATTGGGAACCAGGAAGGGAGGAGGCAATAGGAGGATGTGGGCGGGTGGGGGGAAACAAAAGAGCAGAAATACTGTGAGGTCACAGTCCTGAGAGTCTCACTGAACGACTTAGGTTTAATTGGAATATTATAAACACTTCCTCTCCCCAACATTTCACCACCTATCAGTAGCTTTCTAGTATGATAACAGAGGATTATAGCTAAAAGAACTGCAAGATGCAAACTCTCAGAGATGAGTTACAATGAGGGGGCCAAAGTACATAGGAGACAAAGACACTAAAAGAATTCTAAGCTTCTGATAACTTTAACTTCAGCAAATGTTTAACACAGCTTAATCCTAGACAGACTGATAGGAATTCTCCAATGAAAAGTCTCTTTATCTCAGTTCCTATTATCTGATAATGATGTGTCTAATTTTTAAAAAAAGTCACAAGGCATGCAACAGACAAGAAAAACTATGCTCTGAAGAGACAGGGCAATCTTCAGAAGTAGATTCAGATATAATATAGATGTGGGGACCATCAAATGGAGAATTTAAAATCACCATCGCCTGGGGTGCCTGTGTGGCTCAGTCAGTTGAGCATCTGACTCTTGATTTCAGCAGTCATGGTCTCGGGGTCCTGGGATCCAATTCTGAATCAAGCCCTGAGCTCAGCAGGGATCTTGCTTGAGATTCTCTCTCTCCCCCACTTCCCCTTCCCTCCCCGGCTCTCTCTCTCTAAAATAAATAAATTTTTTAAAAAATAAAATAAAATAACCATGTTTAATATGTTAAGGGCTATAATAGTAAAAGCATACAAGAATAGATGGGTAAAGCAGATAGATGGAAACTCAAAGAATGAAAAGGAAATACTAAAGAAATTCTGTAGCAGAAATGAAGAATGCCTTCAATGAGTTCATCAGGGAACTTGAAATAGCTGAGAAAAGGATCCAGGAGTTTGGAGATATGTCAATAGAAACTCCCTACACTGAAATGCAAAGAGAAAATGAAATAAAATTTAAAAAAAAATAGAACATCTAAGAACTATGAGACAATATCCCAAGGTATACATACATAGATGTAATTGTGAGATCCTAAGTGGAGGAGAAAATGGAGCAGAAGAAATATTTGAAGTAGTCATGGCCAAAAGCTTCCCAGAATTAAAGATAGACACCAAACCACAGACCCAGCGAGCTCAACAGAATAAATTTTAAAGGCAAAAACAAAAAGACCACACACAAAAATTTAGTCATATTACCATTCAGACTGCAGAAAATTAAAGTTGACCTTGAAAGAAGCCAGGGAAAGGGGAAAAAAAAGTGTTATTTGTAGAAAACAAGGACTTCTCAGCAGAAAGCATACAAGCCAAAGAGAGTGGAGTGAAATTATAAGTGTTGAAGGAGAAAGCACCAACCTTGAATTTTTTTTTTCTCTTACTTTTTTCAACCTTGGGTTCTATATGCAGCAAAATTACTTTGGAAAAAATAAAAGACAAATATTTTCTTAGATGAAGAAAACCTGAGAGAAATCATTGGTAATATACCTACCCTCCAAGAAATGTTAAAAGTTCTCCAGGTGAGAGGAAATGATATAGTCCAAAACTTGAATTTACATAAAGAAAGGAAAGGATTAATTACATAAAGAGAAAGAGTAAATGAAGGTTAAAAAAAAACCAAAAAACCTCTTGTTTTTCTTATTCTTAGTTGATATATAACTGTTTAAAGCAGTAATAGTAACAACGTAATTGGTATATGGAAAAGTAAATAAATATCAACAATTCCACAAGGGATAGGAGGGAGAAATTTAGAATATTCTGTTATAAAGTAGCTGTGCTATATGTTAAGGTATAGTGGTATTTGAAGATCAGTTCAAATGCATATTTTAAATAGTTAAAATATAGATTAGTTAAAATGTATATTTTAGGAGTGCCTGGGTGGCTCAATCAGTTAAGTGTCTGACTCTTGATTTCAACTCAGGTCATGATCTCAGGGTCCTGGAATGGAGCCCGGCATCAGGCTCATTGCTCAGAGGGTGGTTTGCTTCTCTTTCCCTCTCTCCCAACCCCTCCCCGCTCTTGTACTCTGTCTCTCTCGGTGTCTCTCAAATAAATAAATATAATCTTTTTTTAAAAAAATGTATATTTTTAAACTAGGGAAACCAATAACATTTTAAAGATAAGTCTAATTGATATGCTTAGAGAAGATAAAATGGAATCCTAAAAAGTGCTCAGTTAAAACCATGAAAGGCAGGGGTGTGAGGGTAGCTCAGTTGGTTAAGCATTTGCCTTTGGCCTCAGGTCATGATTCCAGGGTCCTGGGATCAAGCCCTGCATCCAGCTCCCTGCTCAGCAGGAAGTCTGTTTCTCCCTCTCCCTCTGCCCCTTCCCCTGCTTGTTCTCCCCAAATAAATAAAATCTTTTAAAATAATAAAAAAATTTTAAAAACCATGAAAGGCAGAAATGAGAGAAAAAAGAAACAATAACAACAATAAAAAAAACAAATGCAATGAATAGAAAGCAGTTACAAACAGGATAGTATTAGTTCATTTGTATCAATAATTACTTTAAATGTGACTGGCTTAGATATACGAATTTAAGATTCAATTTCTTTCTAAATCTCAGGGTTTGGTTTTTTTTTTCTGTTGGGCATGATATTTTAAATTGGAAATATTTTAACGAACCAAGTAAGAGTTCTACAAAAATAGGAAACCCAAGTTCCAGTGTCCTCCAATCCATCTATTATATTTAATAAACTTTCTAAATATGTTTATGCCTCATCAATTCCTTTTTATTTTCAGTTGACTAAACTTAGGCAACTGTGCTTGGCATATTTTATTTTTATTCAAATAAAAAATGTATTTAATCAATTTATTACTTACAATTAATTTATTTTCAAATTAATAAAATAGATATACTTTATTACTACTTACTCTTGGCTTTCCCTTTGAGTGATTTCTTTCTACCTAGGAACTCTCAAAAGAAATCTCAAGCCTGGTGGTGGGTATTGAGGAGGGCACGTATTGCATGGAGCACTGGGTGTGGTGCATGAACAATAAATCTTGTAACACTGAAAAAATAAATAAACATATTTGGGGGAAAAAAAAAGAAATCTCGAAATATGATACCTATGAAAGTCTAGAAACTGCTAACACCTGCATTCAAGAAAATTACTCTAGAAAATGATCCAGAAGCATTTATAGAAACAATTCTAGAAATGAAGCGACGTCTATACTTTCTCTTGAGCTACAAGAATCATGTCTTCTTTAAAATTCTAACAAGTGTCAAGAAGGCATTTTTTAATGCATAAACACTTCTTGGTCACCAGAATTTTTTTTTTGTAAGTCTGATAAACTATTGTACATACCCTGCTCTTCTGTTTTTATTCTCAAACATAGATGGGAGAGAGGAGTGACAGAAGGATTGTGATGGGGCTAACATGCAAGCAAAATCAAGGAATGCAATTACATTAAAGAAAATAGGAGAAATTGGCTTAAACATACATAGCTAAATTTCTTATTCCAAAGACCTTATCATTCTAAGTGAGCACAATTTCTGAAAAATAAAATTCTAATATTCCCTGATACGGTGACCTATTTTTCTCCTTTGTAACCTATAAAGAAAAACTATATGCAAGTTGAAATCTATACTGTAGCTTAGCATTATGTTTAATGAAAATACAAAGATTTTGGGGAATGTTTTCTCAGGGGAAAACCAAGAAATGTAATTTACTGCTGAGATACACAGTCTAATGACAAACAGAATCAGTCCAAACTTTTAAGTAATCACTGTAGCCTAGGCCGCAGGAATTGCTGTTAATGAGTAATATGCCTCCCTTTAGTGGTTGCAAGCTGGTTGTTGTTTTTCTTTTCTAAGCAGTTGGGTTAATTTTCTATACATAGTAGCAGGATTTATTGCTCTATGTCAGAGTCATTGTATTGAATAGGTCTGTGCAAATATAATTGAATACACCAAAGTATATTGTCTTTGCAATATTTTATACTATAGTCTCTTTTTTTATTTTATACTATAGTCTCTCTCCAAATTAACATAGGAGAATGAACAAATTTTAAATAAAAATAAATGTTTTGGGGTGCCTAAATGCACAATTGGTTGAGCAGCTGACTCTTGTTTTCAGCTCAGGTCGGGATCTTGGGGTTGTGAGATCAAGCTCCATATTGGGCTCTGCACTCTTTGTGGATTCTGCTTGAGATTCTCTTTCCCTCTGCCCCTCATACTCCTGCTCTCTCTCCCTCTCTCTCTCTAAAATAAATAAGACACATCTTAAAAAAGAAGTAAATGTTTTATCTGTGTAATTGTTTTATAGTGTCAGTTTGGGACTATAAGCATGAAATGGTTATATTTTCTTCAATAACTCCTTCCCTAATACTTCTGTATCAAATTCTCCTTTCCAGTTCCTTAATGCACCAGGCATAGATTCTGCACCAAATATAGCTGTTAAAACTTTCATTGTTAAAACATGCTCTCATGTCTCCTCCCCTGACCAAAAAAACCACATGTATCGCTTGTGGCTCGAGGGTTTCCCCCTCTCACCACACTTCCTTCCCCAGACTCTGCCACCTGGGTAGGGGACAGATGAGAGCAGTGGTGTTCATCTTATTTAGCCAGACTAAAGCTGAAGGGAGGTTGGGAGGGGATCCTGCTTTTGCTCAGCTTCCCTGATACTACTGGGGCTCTGCTCCTATGATGATTTCCAGATGTATTCACTTCACACCTACATCAGGGAAAGCAACATTTCTTTCTCAATAAATCTTTAGTTCTTTCAGTATATGAGAGCTAGGCTACAGTTTGCCAAAAATAGACCATTGAGAGTAGACTATGGCTGCTAGGGGTTAATGAGAGCAATATTGTGCTCCAGCTAAAGTAGCTCTAATAACAATCTAGTACAATGTGTTGCTCTGCTTTTTTTTTAAAAGAAATTCAAGCAGTATGGGTGGAAGTATTGATGGAGCAAATTGAACATAAGGTCATTCTACAATAACAGTGTGTAGAACAAGCAGAACACTAGTAAATGCCATTAAGATTGTGGATTCTCTTGCTGTGGTGTTAATTCGTGTATTTAATGGATACAATCTCATGGTTGAGAAACTTCAATTAAGAAGAAAATCCAAATGAAGAACTTTGGGTGACATTCACAATGGTTCCAAAGATTATAGAAGAGAGCCTGATAAGCATGTTTATTTGCATGTCTCTTTTTGTTTTCCTTAACAGAATAGCAATTTATGCCTTCAAGTAGTTTTGTACAATAACAAAGAATACTATCACAGATTAAATAACTGATGAACATTTAGCCAAAGAGCCTAGCAGGAATAGAGCTTACAGTATGATTATGCAGCCCTACCTTCTGTGAAATTATAAAGGATAAAAGTCTTGAATTAGCTATACGAATTTGCCTCTGCAACTCCCTTGACAAAAATCACATTTTTCTTTTAGGCAGGTTTAAAAAATTTCTCTTCACGCAGAGAAGGTTTATTATTGATGCATGAAATTATGAGTAAAGGCTTTAGAGTGGCTTTGAACAAGAGAAATGGTAGAGTAGCTGTGCATTTTAGTTGTGATTTACTGGTGTGGCAGTCACAGGATGCCCAGATCCTTCACTCCAAAAGAGCAAGGCTGAAAATGCTGGTTATGCAGAATGATGAGGAAATCAAACCAATTATATAGGGAAAGATGGGGAAACAGATTGGCTGGAGCCTGAACAGCTCGGACCATAAGATAACCTTGAGGAGATAAGTTATTGATTAGGATAATAGAATGGAAAGATAGAAGGACAGCCTTCTATTTCTTTGTGAAACAGGACATTATATCTTTGTGAAGCTATTATATCATCTCTAGGCTAATATTGGATTTCTTTTATAAGTCATTGTTTTAGAGCTTTTCTGTAGTATACAACCCAATCTAACAAAACAAATACGCATAAATTTTAATTTAGAGGTTATAAGCATTGCAATAGAATCATAAGAATATACTAGATGGTCAGCTTCTATTCTCATGAAATTTTCTATATAATGGGAAGTGTAGACAATAAATATCAACACCAACAGCAGCAGCAGCAGCAGCAGCAGCAGCAGCAGCAGCAGCAGTAACAATAACAAACTGTGAAAGTTTTAGTTTTTGCCTGTCTGGGAAACTCTTTTGCTTATCTTCTTCCAATCTGAATGATAACCTTGCTGGGAAGAATATTCTTAAGGTGAGATTTTTTTCCTTTTGGCTTTTTGATTATGTCAAGCCATTCCCATCTAGCTTGCAAAGTTTCTGCTGAGAAATCTACTGATAGCCATATGGAATTTCTTTGTATGTAATTACTTATTTTTCTCTTGCTGCTTTTAAGATTCTCTCTTTAACTTTTGACATTATATGTGTCTTGATGTGATTCTCTTATTTGGTTTCATCTTATTTGAAACTCTCTGGGCTTCCTAGGCCTGGGTATCTGTTTTCTTCCCTAAATTAGGGAAGTTTTCAGCAATTATTTCTTCAAATAATTGCTCTTCCCCCTTTTCTCTCTCTTCTCCTTCTGGGACTTCTATCATGCCAACATTGTTATATTTGATGTTGTTCTAGAGGTCCCTTGGTTATCTTCATTTTTTTTAATTAAAAAAATTTTATTAACATATAATGTATTATTTGCCCCAGGGGTCCAGGTCTGTGAATCATCAGGCTTACACAATTCACAGCACTCACCATAGCACATAACCTCCCCAATGTCCATAACCCAGCCACCTTTTCACTGTTCCGTTTGGGGTATTTCTGTGCCCTGTCTCCCAGTGCCTGATCCACTCTGCTTTTCATCTGTTTTTTTCTTGACCCCTTCTACTATATTTTTTAGGTCAGTTATTGTATTTTTTAGCTCTGTGGGTTCTGTTTAGTACTTTCTTATGTGTTCTATCTCCTTGTTAAGTATCTCTCTGTGTTCATCCATTCTACCACATTGGGTGAGCATCTTTATGTCTATTACTTTGAATTCTTTATCACGTAGACTACTTATGTCTGTATCATTAAGGTATTTTTCTGAGGTTTTGTCTTGTTCTTTCTTTTCAAACATATTTCTGTCCTTCTTCATTTGGCTTGACTCTGTGTTGTTTCTTTGTATGAGGCAAAAGAGCTTCCTCTTTTAGTATTAAAAGAATAGCCGTGTATAGGTGATTTATTCGACCTTACCCTGGCTCTTGGTTGTCTCATGAACTTTTGTGATTATCTAAACTACAGGATTTATTTTTTTATATGTTGGGTTGTGAAGGGTGTCCCAAGACCTGTCGGTGATCCTAGGGGAGGAATCTCATTGAGGACCTGATTTCAGGCTGATTAGAAGCCAGACCCTCAAGCAGCAGCTTTGAAAGCATTCAAATATATACAGTGTTGTGGGCCTCCAGTTGTAAACCCTGCTGACCTCCAGACTAGGAGACCTGGAGGTGTCCCTTAGGTGACATTTGCAAAAATCAGGGCTCCAGATAAATGCACAAAGTCCTTTATAGGAAGTTCCATTGAGCTATAGTGAGGTCAGGGATGGTGCTTATGTTTCCTGGGGAGTACCTCCTGAGCCTCTCTACATGTGTGGGACACCTGAAGTGTGTCCCTTGGGCTGAAGTTCCAGGCTAAGTAAATTTATATCTGTGCAGTGCCCTGGCAGTGGTGACCTGCCAAGTACTTCTTTCCAGTTGTTAAAGCCCCATGAAACTCTAGAACACCAGCTCTCTTCTCCACCATGGCCAGGCGATGAAGGGGTACTCTTTATGTGCATTTACCTTCTGGCTTTAGCAAGACTACTGGAGAGTACAGTGGGTGGGCTACTCACTGTCCTCAGGACGGCAGTGGGAAAATGTCTTCACTGCATGTGCCCGTGGCTTTGGCAGTACAGTAAGAGAGTGCCTTGTCTGTTCACATGCACTGCCTTCAGGCTGGGAGTAGAAGAATGCCACAACTATTTGGCTCACCAGCCAGAGGAGCACCACAACCACCAACATTCTCTGGCCTCAGCAAGTGCCCAAGTACTGTCCCCCTACTCATTCTAGAAAGGAGGTGGGAGGGTGCCATAACCAAGCTCACCCACCTGTGCTAGCAGACTATGGGGAGTGTGCAGCAATAGCATCTGCCAGCCCCTTTGCCTCTGGGGAGCACCTTAATGCCCCCCCACCTCCAGCCAATACTCCCAGATCAGCAATTGAATCTTTCCTCACATATAGTCTAGACATTTTCCAAACTGCTGTTTTTTTCACTGGGTCTAGTGGTGAGTGTGATTGTATACGAGCCCTCCAAGAGGGGACTCCTGGTTTTCTCTAGCACTTTGGGACCCTTGATGTCAGCCCCATTGGTTTTCCAAGCCAGATGTTCTGGGGGCTCACCATTCTACTGCAGATTTCAGGAACCAAGGTGCCCAATGTGGGCCACCATTCCCTCGCTCCTCTGGCAGAAACAGCCGTCTGGTGAGATTCCATCCTATTGTGTGTTACTACACCAGACTTGATATGGTACTTTTATTCATTCTGCAAAACAGTCACTCTAGTTTTCAGATCCTTTTCAGGAAGAAATAATCCATATGTCACTGTAGATTTGGTGTGTCCTTGGGAGAAAGTGAGTTCAGGATCTTCCTACACTGCCATCTTCCTGCTTATAGTTTTAATTTTACATTTGAAGAGAATGGAAACAATCAGGTGGCAAATTTTGCCTCAGTATAAAAGTTAGAATTATGGGTCCCTCAAATCAATGGCTGTCAATCAAAACCTAGACAACAGGTGATCTGATGAATAATTTAAAACTGATTTATTAACTGTGTGGAAGTGAAGTTAATCGTGCAGGGAGACACAATGTCAGTTGCCAGCAATTTACTATGTTTTTGAAAACCATAGGCAGCAATTTACAGAAAAGATTAGGCCAGTTACTGTACACACATGACATTTTCCTGATTTAAGATGTCATTCTGAAAGCTGTAAACTGACAACTGGAGTTTGGAATGAGGTTATAAAGTTTATAAGGAACTACTTTTACCTGAGAATGTCTATATTTCTGCTCTGGGAGACTTCTGAATGTGCACCTCCTGCTGGGATTAAACATGTGTATGCAAATGAGCCCCGTCAGCAAGGTGATGCTCCTTCTCTTGGAGCCATTAAGCACCTTTGCATGACTCAGTGCTCTAATGCGCTGGCTCATTCTGGAGAAAGCATGGTGATGGGCTGTTATTTCTTAGAACCGATGCTATTTCAAAGAAAACACTATGAATACGTCTTATTTAGTCCTAGACCATCCCAATAGATATAATTACTTTAATCCTGTGCCAGAATTATTATTTTTTAGTTGCTTTTCAAAAGAATATGGTATGAGCAAAGTAGAAAATCACCTTTTGATGGCACAGTCATAATTGTTGTGGGCAGGCTTCACTGTGGATGGATAAAATTAACGGACAAAACTTTTAAGAAGTAAGTTATCTGCATAGCCTCAAAGTATCTACCCCTAATTACTCTTTATTACTGTGTTGGTTTTAACTTATGTCCACAAATTCTTTGATATTCCCCTTCCCTTCGGGGGATAAAACTTTATTTTCCTCCCTTTCAGTGTGGACTGGATATAGGATTTGCTCCCAAAGACTAGAGCACAGAAAGGAAGATATGGCAACATTACTGTGAAGAAATCTGTCAGATAGCACCTTAACCAAATCATCCAAGGTAGTATCACTAAGAATAAGACCCTGTTGGTATCATATGCCCCCTGATATCATGTGATGAGCAGGGCACTTTGCCACTGTGATATCCTTCCTCAAAATTCATAATCCTAGTGTAATTATGAAGAAACATCAGAAAAGCCCGAATGAAGGACATTTTACAAAATATTTTTTCCTTGAAAGTCTCTATGCCAAGTTCATAAAAAATCAAGTAAAGACTAAAACATTGTCATAGATTGGAGCTGCAACTAAGTTTAATAAATGAAACTTCCCAGGCTGGAACCTGGAACAACAAAAAATATTTAAATCAGGTATCAGTGGGAAAATTAGTGAAATACAAATAAATATCCCTAGCTTAGTTAATAGAATTTTACCAATGTTAAGTTTTTAGTTTTAGTTTTGATAGCTATATCAGGGTTATGAAAGTTGTTTACATTAGTAGAAGCTAGGTGAGGCTATATGAGAATCCTCTGCACTATCATTGGAAATTTATGATTATCTAAAACTATTTTAATACAAAAATTTTAGAAAAACATTTTAAAGAAGAAAAAGGTCAGTGGATGTGATGGGTTGCATCGTGTTCCTCAAAATATGTATTGAAAAAAAAAAGAAAAAAAAATATGTATTGAAGTCCTAACCTCTAGTACCCGAATGTGACTTGATGTGGAAATAGGATCCTTATAAACATAAATAGTTAAGATGACGTTAAACTGAAGGTGGGTCCTTAATCTAATATGACTGGTGTCCTTTTTTTTTTCTTTTTTCTTTTTTTAATATTTCACCCATTTTTTGAGAGAGAGAGAGAGAGAAAGACAGGGAGGGAGAGCACAAAGGGAGAAGCAGACTCCCCGCTGAGCAGGAAGCCCGATGAGGGGCTCCATCCCAGAACCCTGAAATCATGACCTGAACCAAAGATAGATGCTTAACTGACTGAGCCACCCAGAAGCCCCATGACTAGTGTCCTTTTGAGAAGATACACTGACACACAGTGAAGAGAACCCTGAAAGACAGAGACAGAGTTGGGAGCACTGCAGGTATTAGCCATGGAACGCCAAGGCTTGCTGGCCTCCCTCAGAAGCCAGGAAGAATCAAAAAAGTTTTTTTCCCTATGGGTTTCAGGGGAGGGTAATTCTGCAGACACCTTGAGTTGAGACTTTATAGCCTCCAGAACTGAGACTGTTCTCTGTTTTAAAGCATCCAGTTTATAGCATTTTGCTACATTAGGAAACTGATACAATTGAGAACTAGAGTAATCTTCTATGATTTTTTTTTTTTTTTTAGTATAAGCTCTTCTAATTTCTTTTTTATTGGTGGTAGAGTTAGAAACAAAAATTCTTTTTTCTTGAATTTTAAAAAAGTTATATAAAGCTATATTTCCAATAAAAATTATAAAGCCCAGATGTCCTAAAGGATGGTGGCTCCTCAAAGGGCATTTATGGGACAGAGATACCATAATTGAAATGCAATTGGGGGTACAGTCTGTGTTTGATCATTTCTCTGTGCTTGGGAAGAAAGTAAACTTGTTATGTGTGTATAACTTTTTACAGTGTTCATATTAATTTATTAAATTCTTCAATGTTTTGCAGGCAGTTTAAAGCTCGTATGCCAAGGTTCTTAATTGCAATTCTTACACTGAAATTACCAATAGTTTTCATTAAAATAAAAGTTGAAATTTTGTTTTTCATATGAAAACAAGGCAACACATCCTTTTTATTTAGCAATAAAATATATCTGAAGAGTGATACATATAGCTTCTTCTGTCTTAGAGTTTACTGTCAACTCTGATGATTTGTTTCAATAATTCTTTTCCTTTGTTTTTTCCTCGAAAAGGAAAAGAATGAAGACTGTTTAATAAACTACTTTTTTATCTTTGATCGCAATTTTCAAAGGTAAAATATAAAATGGTAGATTCGATGATAGAAGTCAAACAGTGAAGTGCCTTGTGAATAAAAATTGATATTAGACGATTACCCTGATTCTACTTTGGACTTTTTTTCACTACTGCAAAAAGACACAACTGTTCCTTTAAAACAAATCATCAGAATTGACATTGCACTGTACAAATGGATTATGCAGCCAGTTAAGGGGACAGATGAAACAAAAATACAACATGAAAATAAATGGGCAGGAGGCTTTTGGTCTACTTTCAAAACACTATTTTGAAGACTGACAGATTCAGCTTTAAGATGTCTCAGCTGTCATTTTTATTTTGCCATGCAGGGATTTCCATTACAGGGTTCAGGTTATACATTAATGGAATACTCATGTTATATTAGGTAATAGCCCAGCATGGTTTTGGAATGGCTACTGGCAATTTTGTTCATTTTCCTCAAGTAAATTTAATAATATAATACCTAGCATCTACAGTCATCGTTAATAAAACTTCGACTTCCATTACCTTTTAGACCATTTTGGTCCCTGCAAATAATAAATATATAAATATATTCAAATGTATTACAAGTAGAAAAGTATTCTAAATATTAAAAAAAAAA
>JAQQSY010001023.1:0-14689 GCA_028646535.1 Procyon lotor | reverse complement strand
CCCCTTCCCAGAGGTGGGGCCTATAGCAAATTCCTTAACTCTCAATTGTGGTCATTTGGAAAACCAAGGCAATGAGATTTTTTTTTTTTAAGGGCTCACTTAGGCTTTAGAAGTTAACATATGCAAAGTGCCAGGGGAGAGCCTGGCACATTTATGAATTCAGGAACGACGTACTGAAAACCTACTGTGTGCTAGACTTGGTTCTGGGCCCTAGGAGACAACACTAAACAACAAAGAAACTATGACTCCTACCCTTGTGAGCTTGGTGTCGGGGAGGGGCTGATGCATGGGGACGCAGACAGGCCAACAGGCGGTCACCACCCCAAGTGGCACAGCAGTGGGGACCCCACAAGAGAGGCTCCTCCCGCAGTCTGGGCGGGGGTTGAGGAAGGTTCTCTGGAGAAAGCAGCATCTGAGTGCAGGCCTGAAGTGAAGAGGCAGGCAGGTGAAGACAGGTGGTGGTGAGGGCACACGGGCCAGGCCAGGAGGGTCCTGTGAGGAAGGTCAGGGAGGCTGACCTTGATGCTGAGGGGAGCAGAGGGGCTGAAGTATGAGGATGGTGGCCGGCTGGGCCAGGGGTGGCCTGGAGGAGAGCTGCTGCAGGGCCCAGAGGAGCATGGCGGTGGTGGTGCCCACGACAGGGGGAGCTACTTGTCAGCGGCAGGCATGCAACTGCACCTGAGGACAGACAGAAGCAGGGGCTGGCGGGGGTGAGGAGCCCCTTGCCTGGGTTTCTGTCCTGAGCACTCCGGGCGCAGTGTGAATGGCAAGGCCTACTTTTGTCATTATCACTGACCTTTGCACAGTGACACCGGGCGGGTCACTCCCCCGTCTCCCACCTGTGCAACATTCCCAGCTCAGCTATGCTGTGGCTCTGGTTCTTGACATCACTTCAGCCATAATGGCCTCAGCGCCAGCACCGTGGGGCTCACTCTTGCCTTTGTGCCTTTCTCCCAGCACAGGACCAGGCTGGGAAGATGGGGAAGGGGACAGCTGGGAGATGCCAGCCGGCGTGGCCCGGTCACAAGCCCTTGTCTTTCCAGATGACCTGGAGCACACGTGCCTCTCGCCGGCTCCTTCCAGATGGCAGCTACCCTCACCCTCGCCCAGGCCAGGTGAGCTCTTCTCCACCTCCCTGCCGCCTCGTGCTGATTTCCTAGGGAGATTCCCTCCCCTCTGCCCCTAGCTTCAAACTGAAAGTGATCCCCTTAGCCCCTCCTTGGGCCCCTTCTGCTTCAGTCTCTTCTCCACACCTTCCAGAGAGTTCCCCAGAATCTCTATAGAGCCTGTGGTGCTCCCTATAAAGGGGTAAAGGATGGGAATGACCCCCCTACACAGCTAGCGCTCTCTCTGGGTGTCCACACAGGCACGCCTGGGGCCGCCTATACTTCCGGGACCGCTCCGCTCTCTCAGGAGTCTTGGGGCTCGGGCTTAATCAGAACAGCCAACTAGGATCTGAGTGAACGTGAAGAGTGGAATTTTTAAGAAGCAGATCAAAGGTGGCATTAAAATTAGATGCCAGTCCAAGCCACTACCTGAGGAAAGTAATTAGGATCCTCTGAAAATAACAGCAGTTCTGTTGGACACTACACTAGAAGGAGCCGTACTTCTTCTGGAACATTCTCTGGCTAGTCAGGGGGCAGCCTCTTTTCTTCCAGTGTCCCTGGCTACCTTCTCTCTGCCTTTGTCCCCACAGCAGTTCAGGCCACCGGATGGCCGACTGAGGAAGATGATCCTGACCTGACCCACATGCAAACTAATTAGATGCTTATCTTCACCCGCCCACACCCCGAGGAGTCACCCATCTCACAAATCCTCCTACCACCCACTGGGGTGCTGGGCTGCCCCGCTCTCTGCTCCATGTGGAATCTGCAGGGCTGGCTTACTGGGGAGGCTACAGGTTTCCGACTTGGTCTCAGCCTGAGGAAAAGCAAGAAGAAGCCCCTGCTGTGGACCCACCCTAGGAAGGAGGCAAAGAAGGAAAGAAAGGACCCTGCCCAGGAGAGCCAGGCCAGGCCATGTGACAGCCAAGTGTCACCAGCCGGCTCTGCCAGCCTGTCAGCCCTCGGTGCAAACCCACATCCGCGCGTCGAGGTCTCGCCCCTCTCTGCCTCCTGCCCGAGACCAACAGACACCTGCCCACACGTACATGGGCCCTGGGTGGCCCAACCGTGCCTCCTCGCCACTCGCTCTGTCCAGACACAAAGGCACAGGGCTGCTGACACAGGATGCGACTAGCTGGCTCGACCCCCACACCTCCTTCAGAACCAGAGTGCTTGTGGGACCTTGGGAAACTCCCCACACCGAGCTCCTCAGGCTTCAGACCCTCCTCTTCCTCAGAAAGCACCCCAGAGGCAAACGTCTCACTGAGCGCACTCAGAGCTGACTGCCTCTCCCGCAGCCCCAGTCTCTGGATGTGGGGAGGGGACTTGAGGCCTATGCGGGTGTTGATTCTTCCCATCCTCACACGGTCTGCCCTCCCACACAAAGGAACTTCGAGGCTGCATCGTTGGGGGCACCTCTCGGTACAGACAGGGAAGGTATTTGCAGAAGCCATTCTGACTAGAAGGTGCTGCTTCTCTTCCATGACCCCACAGGGCAGGTCGGCTCAAGTCCGCCTCTAAGGAGGTCTTCTTGGCTACCCCCCTCTTTTCCACTCCCCCGTCAGGCTTCTCTTGCACAGTGACTGGGGAACAGGTGGCCATGTTTCTCGAACTTTCTTGTGCACACCGAACCTCTGTGTGGAATTTAGCAGGTGAGGCAGTGGCATTCTGCTCTTCTGACAAGCTCCCAGGCGACCCTGAGGCTATTCCCCACCAGCACCAGTTTGGGTAGTGAGAAGGCAGAGGAAAGAGCAAGGGCGACTGAGTCGGTCAGACCTCGTCCTGGCACCCGCTCCACCGGAAACAGCCAACCGCTCCAGAGACCGCTGTGGGGACCGCGTGGGGTCACGGGGTGTTGGCAGCCCCTGGAGCAGCAGGCACCGAGCAATGCGAGCCCTTTTCCATCTGCGTCAGCTCTCTTCCCGTAGCAGTGGGGAGCGGGGTACCTCAGGAGAGGGGACTTGCTAGAGAAGTCGGTGAAGTGACACTGGTGCCCAGAGGTGAGGGGGGATGAGAGAGCTCTTTCCCCTGCTTGCGTGTCCAGTCCTGGGTCTGGCACATAACCTGTGCCTGGCGTGATGGGGAGAGGGGGTATGAGGGCCTGAAAGCTGGTCTCTTAGACCGAGGGTCAACACGTCTAGCTAGGAGTGCTTGTGTGCACGATGCTAGGGAGAGGGGTTGCTCGGGCTGGACTGAGGGGTGATTCCTCAAGTGACTCTGGTATCTGGATGTCTGTGCATAAGCAAGGGCGGTGGCTAACCCTGGAGGGGAACCACGATGAAGCGAGAGCCTGCCAGCAGCAGCCAGCCTGGAGCCCTGGGCGCCCCCCTTCATGAGTCTGACGCGCGCCGCAGGCCAGCGGCTCAGCGGGAGAAAGCGAGGTCCCTTCGGAAGCTGTGTTAACCTGTCTGGCTGGAAAAGGACCATTTATCAAAACCCCTCCTCTCTCCTCCCTCTAGCAGCTCGGGAGAGGATCTTGCTTGTTTCCAGGGAAAGGCTAGGGACTCAGGGAACTTAGCCCAATACGTGATGGATAGTAGTGCTGCTTCTAGGGTCTAAAGCAAAGGCAAGAGAAAAAATTAGACCAACGGCCAATCCATCTTCAGCAAGCAAGTCCGCATCCTGCCTCCCTGCTACATAGAAACCACCCCCACTTACGTTACTCAGAAAATAATGGTGTTTCAACAAACCGTAAGGGGCACCTGCTGAGCCTGGGACCACCTGGGGGCGACTGGGGGTCTCCTCTGGCACGGCCCCAGGCCACATCCAGCGTGGAGGGACAGAGGTGGCCAGACGGGAGCACTGTAAGTGATGGTGGCGCAAACATGGGGCTCACGGAGCTCTGAGTAGGAGAAAGGCCATGTGCTCCCCGAAACCTTGCTCTATTCCCAGAGTGCACCCCAACACACACACACACACACACACACACACACACACACACACACACACATCTCCTCTGCACTGGGGAAACCAAAGCTCAGCTTCCCAGCTGGTTCTGCTCCTTCTGCCCATCTGACGGCCTGCATGAGGTTGTTTGTGTGAGGGTCTCTTCTCCATCTGGGAGCACCGAGAGGGAGCGACAGGTGCTCGGGGATGTGTCTGTCCTAGCTGATGGTCACATGGGGTGCTCCCTGTGCCTCCCTCCTGCAGGAAGAGGAGCGCGTTTGCACGGAGGCCTTCCCTCTCCGGCCCCAGCCCTTCTCCACACCCTGGTAACATTTCACACGGGGACTCAGCAAGCTGGCCTGAGGTTTCTTTTAACTGGTAATTAAAATCGGAGCACAGAGGCAAGTTTTGTAAAGCCTGGCTTTCACAGAGGATAACTTTTCTTCCCTGGAATAGAAAAAAAAAAAAAATGAGACTCTTGATTGAAACCGTGGGCACCCACATACACAGTAAGGCCCCACTCAGCGTTCTGAATGCAGCCGGAATGTGAGGCTCCTTCTTTTTCTGACTGAGGCTCAACAGAATTCACATGTGCATGATTCGTTTCCAAACTTATGAAGAAAAAGCAGGTAGGAACGCGAAGACGGAGCTGTGAACTCGGAGGGCATCTCCGTGTGCAGGCCGCACTGACCTTGACCTCACCAGCTCCTGAGGGGACCATCTTCCTGTTTCTCTACCCCTGTCTTCAGAAGCACGGGAAGGCCAGGCAGGTCTTTATCTGCCCAAGGGCCAGGCCTTGTATCATCAGGACCGTAGTTACTACAGGTTGGAAACAGTCCCTGGAACGGGTCTCAATGCTGAGCTGGTTTTGAGGTAAAAATGGATAAATACACATATAAACACACACACACACGTCCCCATAGGTACATGCATACACGCACACATACCCACATACACACACTCCACACACATGCAAACACGCACACATACACTGTATACCCACTACTACATGGTCCTCCACGGTCCCTCGGGGCACAGGGAGCACCCCACGTGATCATCAGCTAGGACAGACACGTCCCCAATCACCTGTCGCTCCCTCTCAGTGCTCCCAGATGGAGAAGAGACCCTCACACAAACAACCTCATGCAGGCCGTCAGATGGGCAGAAGGAGCGCTTCCCCCAGAATGCTCCAGACTCAAGAGCAGACTATTGAGGGCAATCCTGGAGAGTACGACCTCCGTATGAATGCAAGGGAGTCCCAAAGGCCCGGCGGGTGGGGGACACTGGGAGACGACAGCGAGCTCCAGGGCCCAGAGGCGGCAGAGAGTGGCGGGGCCGGGGGGCACTTACACACCTGCAGGATGGGCAAAGGCATAGAGACTGAAAGAACACTAGACAGCAGCAGGGGCTTAGGGAGGCAGGAGGTTGGGAAGTTAGTACTCGGTGGGTACAGACGTTCTTTAGGAGTGATAAGAATATCTGGGCAATAGACAGTGGTGATGTTGGACATCGTGAATGGGATTAAACGCCAGTGAGCATACACGTAAAAAACAGTTAAAAACGGCAAATTTTATGATATATATAGATACACACACACACACACACACACACACACACACACACACGTATGTATATATTCTACCACAATAAAAGAAAAGCAGTGGAGGAGAATCCACTAGGCCCCGGTCATGGCAAGGTGTCCGGGGAATCTCTCACGGCCATCACCCTGCTGCTGAGCTCAGGCGACAGAGGTGAGCTGCTTCTTCATGACGGGATCGGATGGAGTCATGCCCTGTCAGCATTCCCAAGGCCACCTACTCTAGGGACCCTCCCAGGGCCCCTCTGCTCTGGGGCCGGTGGGCTCCGAGCCACCTCAAGGCCATCAGTCCCCACAGGCCTGTGGCTTTCCCTTTCTCACCGCTTCGAGCACAGACCATGATGCAGTCACTATCTGTTTTTCCAAAGCTGTGATACCACAGGAAAAACCAAGGCAGCGGCATGCTATATAATTAACATGGAATGTTCTGAGGGAGCTGAAGACAAGTGGGACAGAGGTCAGGTTCTCAAGCAACCCCACTGTCTGTGCAAGAGGGACTGTTTTCACCTTCTTTCTCCCTTCGCAAGAGACTGAAATAAGAAAACTCAAGGGAGAGAGAAACCTGTTCGGCCTCACACGTACAAAGCACACCCTGGTGCAGGTACACGGTTTCCCGTGTGGGGGCCCTGGACAGGCTGTGTTCGGCCCCCATCACCAGCCAGGCCTCGGGACCGCAGAGAAACACATTTAGCCTCCGCCACTGAGGCATCTGGCCGCCCAGCCCAGCAAGGCCGCTGGGGGCCTGCCCTCTCAGTCTGGACGCGGTCGAGGTGCTGAAAGGAAATCCGCTATAATACACTGGTTCCTATGCCCCCTTCCCTGTGCGATCTAACAGAGACGGACCCATCTGCTGAAGAAGTAAACGCAACAACTATAGCAATCCTGCTCAGTGTAGGGGTTCTTAAGAAAAAATTATCGATTTTTAAGGTGTGGCTCGATAATATTGGGGGTCTGTTTCTCACCGAACAGAAATGGAAGAGGGAAGAGAGAAAGTCTTCCTACCTATGCTTCCGGGGAATCTGGCATTTCTACCTCCTGCAAAAAGCCTTCTGAGATCCTGCCCTTGGAACGAACCCCCCACCACCCTTGTTCCTGCTGCTTCCTACAGCGGGCTATCTGTCCTCGCCATGTCTGTCCTCTTCCGTCTCCCACCAGCCCACGGGCCGCTGTGGGACAGGCGACGGGGCTGGCTTCCTCGTCATCTCTGACTCTCCTGCCTTCACATTGGCCTGGAGTTTTGTCCCAGGGAGTGTGACCTCTATGGGACGGAGGTCAGTGACAGCTCGGCATTCTGACCGCCAAGATCACAAGGCAGTGTGATCTAGCCAGGACAGGCAAGGTGTCCAGGGTGCTCCACCCTGGCACGGGGGTGACACCACGCTCCTCCTTGCCTACTGAATTAACTCCAATTCCTCAGCACAACACTTGAGACACCCCCTGCCCCCAGGATTTGGCCCCTGCCCCGCTTCCAACCGCATCCTCGTCTCCTCCCGAGCACTCTTCCCTCGTCCTCCGTCCAGACCAAAGTAGCTGGAATGATTGCACAGGACAAGCGCTGAGGCCTCTGTGCTGTGTCCCTCTCCCTCCACATCCACCAGACTCCCCTTCATTACAATCCACATGCTCAGTGATGCTCCCTCCTCCACGCCTTGGAGGCGGGTGTGCTGTTTTAATCATCCTGTGTGCCTCTCGTTCCTCTTAAGCCGTGAGCTCGTAGAGGACAGGGACCCTGTCTTTCCATATCCGAATCCCTGCTGCCTAGCCCAGGGCTGGCACCAAGCAGGGGCTTAGTTCTTATGAACTAAAGTCAAGTCTAAACAGCTAGACCCTCACCACCAAGCAGCAAGGCTAAAACGTGCCTTTTCCGTGATAGCGAGGTTCCACATTTGGCCAAATGGCTAAGGCCCCCTAGATGCCCGGCAGTGCCTGTGCAGGCAGCTGGCAGCGGCCTCAGCTATGCCCGGCTGGGTGGGGTAGCCCAAAGCAGCTCGTGGCACACGGCAATGAGGCCACCATCACTCACTAACACACTGTTTTCCAAGCCTGCCAGGCCATTTGCCAATACTGAGCCACCCTCTTAGTGCTGGGACCTTTGTGCTCCACCGG
This sequence comes from Procyon lotor, assembly GCA_028646535.1. Lineage (NCBI taxonomy): Eukaryota > Metazoa > Chordata > Mammalia > Carnivora > Procyonidae > Procyon > Procyon lotor. The sequence continues at coordinate 6,997 of JAQQSY010001023.1, read as the reverse complement.
ACTGAGCATAATCTACTTAATTGGTTTATAGCACAGACGGAAACACTGTACCTCCACTACTGCCTTCACCAAGCCACTCAAATCACACTAGGAAAAGACAGGATCCCCCTGGTAGGTTAGTACTTTCTTCTTTTCCCCTTGGGGGGGAAGGGGCAGAGGGAGAAAGTCTTAAGCATCCCCCAGCGTGGAGCCCAATGTGGGTCTCGATCACACCACCCCGAGCTCACGAACTGAGCTAAAATCAAGAGTCGGATGCCTGGGGTGCCTGGGTGGCTCAGCTGTTAAGCATCTGCCTTCGGCCCAGGTCATGATCTCAGGGTCCTGGGATCGAGCCCCACATCGGGCTCTCTGCCTGGCAGGAAGCCTGCTTCTCCCGCTACCATTCCCTCCGCTTGTGTTCCCTCTCTCACTGTTTCTCTCTGTCAAATAAATAAAATCTTTAAAAAAAAAAAAAAAGAGTCTGATGCTTAACTGACTGAGCCCCCCAGGCGCCCCAGAGGGTAGCACTTAATATTCTCTGGGCACCGCCACGGTAAAAGTGGTTAAAAAAGAAAAAGTCTGCAAAACCACTCCCTTCCCAGTTACTAATTTTTCTAGAAATGTATGCAACCTCTATCTGCTTTACGTAAATATTTTAAAACATGTATTAGCCCCAGAGATACTCCTTTTGTACACTATACATTTCAGAGAGATTCGGGTAAAACATGGGGGTTATACACGTATCTCTGATTAGTGTGTTTTCTGAATGAAAATGAGAGCACCCGGCCCTTTGTTAAGATGAAATGAATGAAATGGACACATGTCACAAAATACATCTGGCAGTTCTGACTCTAATTTTCCAAAGTTTGGTTAGAAGGAATGTTTGCTGATTTTGTCGGAAGTTTTAGCTCTCGCAGGAACGAAAAAGGCAGGGCTCCATTCCTGGCCAGTGCCTGGTGGGGAGGACAGGCTGGCGACAGGGTAGCTGGAATCCTGAGTGGAATCGGGGGTCTTCGAGGACAGAGCCTGGGATTCAGGGCCACAAGGCTGGGGCTCGTTTCTCGAGGTCACCAGTGGTCTGGTCGCCGAGAAAAAGAAGAGTGCAGGCACGTGACCCCACCCGGCAGCTCTGTTCATCATTTCTGGAATTGTTAGGGACTGCATGGGCCGAAGTCCTACTCGCTCAGGGCCCAGAAAGAACCGATCCAGGTGAGGCAAGAAAGGAGTTAAATTTAAAAGGGAAAATGTTCTTTGCCTTTTAAAGGTTGTTGACGTTCACCATCTCTGTGCCTTTACCTAGACTCCGATAAATGAGGGGTGAGCGGCGATGCTCTGGGACCTCCGGAACCCTCCAAGGGAAATCTGCTAGGCCAGGGAGCTGTGATTCAGGCCGTGGACAACCAGGGAAAAGAATTAGAGAAACATCGGAACCCTATCAATCCCAATGGCATCCTTTAACCTCGGGGGAATAACAGAGAGCCCTGTTCTCCCTCAGGAGAAAACAGGAGGGGCTCATGCTTCTCCTTGCCGAGCCCACAAAAGGCTGAGAACACCTCATGTTCCTGCCAAACCATGTACCCTCACCGGCCTCCCGACAGGATTCAGACATTGGACATTTGAGCAGCTCCGGGCTTCAAGTTTATTGCTTGCAATTCTGAGCACGTTCTCCTCTAAAAACTCTCTCCTAATGCCGTCGGGCTCCTTAGCATACATTCAACATGAACGGACCTAGGGTTTAGAAGGGGACCCAGAATGAGAGGAGGAAGGTGCTCATGCCCGTGGAGCAGGCTGGCCAGAGCAGGGATGCTCGGCGTCCTCCCATGTGCGCGTGTGTGCGTGTGTGCCCGCACGTGCATGTGCACGGGTGTTTCCCCGGAGGACAGGTCCATGAGGGGAAATGGTCACAGAAGCACAGGGAAGTGACTGAAAGACAAGGGAAGTATGAGGCTCTGTTCTGTCCCAACAGCTCCTCCTCTGAAGTCCCCTATTCTCACCAGATGAGTCCTCTCTCTAAAAATGAGTCACTTCTCAGGTGGGAACAAAGGCAAGCTGCTGCCTTGAGGCCAGAAGAGGGGGAGGGGAGCCAGCGGCAGCCTCGGATGCTGGCTGCAAAAGGACATTTGTGACTCAGCTGCTCAAGTTATGACTGAAGCACATTATGCATGACCACGTGTTCGCCGAGCAGGATCAAAGCCTCAAGTGGCCAGGTGGCCAGGCGGCAATGGGAACGCGTGAAGCTGGCGGTGGGGGGAGGCTGAGGTCACGCAGACCCGGGGAGCACGGACCACCAGAACAGGCCGCCACCGCCCCCCCCACTCAGGGGGGGCCACAGGCCTTGTAGAGAAGGCAGCCTAACACTGTCCCGACTTCTGCGTGGTACAGAAAAGCAATGCAGTATCCTTGTTTTAAATGCTGGCAACAAATACACATTAAACAAAAAAATGCTGCAGGAAAAATAAACCATTCTTCCACCTGGTCTGTTGGGCGCCTGTTTGCAGCCCCTTTCCCAGAGCCCTAGAGTCAGAATAAGAACTGTTTGGTTCTTTGGCCTCCAAATCTAGCTACAGGCCAGAATCACTCTGATTGCAGGCTCAAAATGCACATTTGGAGGCCCCATCCTGGAGCCACTGCCTCAGAAGCCCGGTGGGAGAAGATGTGCATTTGGAGAAGCTCCCTGGGTAATCGCGATGAGCCCCGGGCTAGTCTGTATTTCTGCTCTCCTTGTATCCACAAGTATAACCACACTCACTTTTATCTCATGCCTCTAGTTCAAAAAGATGAAATAAGAGTACAAGAATGAGACCATAGGGGCACCTGGGTAGCTCAGTGGGTTAAAGCCTCTGCCTCCGGTTCAGGTCGTGATCTCAGGGTCCTGGAATCGAGCCTCGCATCAGGCTCTCTGCTTGGCAGGGAGCCTGCTTCCCCCCCTCTCTCTGCCTGCCTTTCTGCCTACTTGTGATCTCTCTGTCAAATAAATAAATAAAATCTTAAAAAAAAAGTTAACGGCTTCAGAGTGCTTTGTTTACATTTTTCATAAAAAGTAGTCAAAGGATATTAAGCACTTAAATTGCTATAAAGGCCCAGCTCCACTAGGCAGTGAGGGTCACATCCTGCTTGGCGGCGGGAGCAACTCAAGACACCCTGGAAACCATAGTCCATCCCAGGAAGCTCCGGCTAAGTGCACACCCCGGCCTCAGAGCAGTGACCCGGAGACCAGCACCTGGGGGCACGGGGAACTGGAGAGTGCCACTCGCTGTGCTTAGCTTCTCCTTTCTTTGAGATGTCCACAGCTGTCACCAGCATTTAAAATCAAAGCGCTGCTCTTACCCTAATACCATTACTTCTTAATAAGCCTAAAGCCTTACCTTTTCCTGGAGTAATTACATTTAGTAAGTGTGAGAATGTCTGATTAATTTCAGGCAGTGTTTCACTGATGTATAGCATTTAACTATTTATTTGAAGCCATAGGTGCTGCTGATTCCTAAGGAAAAGGAAGCTCAAACTAAAAGTGGTCTCCTTATGTCAAGTGTCTAACTTGTTATTAATAAAGTGATAATAAAATTATATTATTACTGGGAGGAAAATAATAAAATCTCCTTTTAGAAGCCAAATATACATTAATTCCATCATCCACTAATGTTAACAATAGAGAAATGCTCTTGCTTTGCTCCACATCCCTACCCCACCCCCAAGAAGGTTCTGGGCCCGGCGTGGCTCCAAACACACCCTCTCTCAAGGGATTAGCCTCGTCCTCTCTCAGATCCTCAAAATGGTGTCTAAATCTCAGTAGGTGGAACATTCCAGAGCTCAGTGATTCTAAACTGTTGAGGGGGAGGAGCCCTGAGAATGTTCTCCCACCTGCCGGCAGCCCTGGATGTGACCCAGGTGAGACCCCTGCTGTCGAGGGGTGAAACTGCAACCACACAGTTGGAGAGGAGGGTCCTCTCAGCAAGAGAACGTCAGACGGTAGCCACCCAAGACAGTCAACAGGTGCCAAGCCCTCTTTCTATTTTTCTACCACCACCTCCAGCTGCGTGCAGGGTATGTGCTAGTACTAGCCCCTAGCAACAGACTGGGCAGCTCCCACCCAGAGAGGGAAGACACGCCATCGGCGCTCAGGCCCCCCCCCAACCCCAGGCCACAGCTCAATTCTCCAAAGCATTCCCTAGAGAGATCTCGAGAGAGAGGAAGAAGACACTTGGAGCCCTGGACATCTGGCCAGGGATCCCATAGACGACAGATAAACTGCTCCCAGCGCTAATAAAATCAGAGGCTCCTTGGAGTCTTTTTCTGTTGCTAACAGGATTAGAAAATAAAAATAAATCCCAAACACACAGAGGCGCACCCCCGCTTTGCCTCGAGCAGAGAGAGAGCATTTGTTTTTTGTTTTGCCTAGAACGGCCTTGCTTCTACAACTTCAGTTTAGCAGGACTAAAAGCTGCCTTCCAAACTCCTTTCAAAAAGAAAAGGGGGTCCACTAAGTGCCAGGGGGCAAAATTAACCACAGCAATCTCCCCACCCATTAACCCCTTCTCAGTGTCTCCCACCTCAAGCAAATGATCGAGATTTAATAGCATTTAGCCCTCTCGGGGTCTCAGGAGGCAGAAAACAGGAAAGGTGAGCAAAGAGAAACCACTTCCCAGCCAGCAGCAAGCAGCTGCCAGCCAGAGATAATCCTACGTGGGTCCCACATCGCCATACGCGTACTCACGTCTCACACAGCCCTACCGCCTGACACTGGAGGTGAGGTGGAAATGCCCCTACCCAGCTCACATCTGGTTTCAGTAGCCCTCCTCACACCATTCCCCGTGGGGGGGTCCAGCCCCCTAGGAGAAGACCTGCAGGGGCCCCCCTGGGCCCCCCCGGGTCCCCCCTCCCCTGAGTCCCAGTTCTGGGCCGGGCCAACCACATTATTTCGCTCTTCCATATCCATTCTTGTTTTTCTTCATTAACTATAACTGCATATGAAAACCAACCGAACATAAACCTTAATGAGAAACGCAAAGCACTCCATTTACAAAAACGTACACACGGAGCAAGATATAAAAAGAACCCTAACAACTAGGTATATTGGAATCTTTCTCAAGAACCTTCAGCTGTTCTCAAACTGCTGACTCTCTTGCTTTACTTAATTGAGACTTGGTAAAACACTTCTCCTTTTTGAAAAAAAATCAATTTCTTGTTTGTAAAATACATGTTCAAAGTAAGAAGGCTGAAAAATTTTACAAACCATAAAGAAAAAAATAACACTTTACTATAACTTGATCTCTCTCTCTCTGTCTCTCTCTCTCTCACACACACACACACACACACACACACACACACACACACACACACACGAAGCTGGAACCCCAGAATGTCAGCCAAGAAAGCCAGCTAGAGGACTGTCCTTTACAACAGGCTACTGTTCAAGTCACTTCCCAGTGTTTACTGATGATAATAACAGTTAAGGCAGCTCTCATCTTGGGAGCTAAGTACCACGCTCAGAGCTTTCCCTCATTTTCTTTAGTTCTCACAACCACCCCAAAGGTACTATTATTATCTCTAATACCTCAGTAAGACAGCAAAGTCTCAAGGAAGTAAAGTGACTAAAAAATGGCAGAGTCCAGATTTTAAATTGCCCTCGTCCATTGGCCCCTAAAACTCACGCTCTCTGCATTATAAAAGATCCTTCTCATTTTTTTGTGGCTCTCCGTTCTTCAACAGGAGTGCAACTTTTAAAAGGAAGGCCCGTGCGCGTGGTGCTCCCACACAAGAGGTCCCCAACACCCGGGCCCCCTTCATTACAACCCAAGCAATCCTGTTCACTCCTGACCGCCTCAAGGCGCATACTGTGAGAAGCTGCTAAGAAGCAGGCCAGGTCTCCTGAGCCCCAGGGTATGTGGGGGGGTGGGGGAGGGGGTGCTGAATGTGTGGTTTGTCCCACAGGCCAGGGGGCTGGGAGTCTGAGATCCGGGTGCCTGCCGGTTGACTCTTCTGGGGGCTATGAGGGAGGATCTGTTGCATGTCCCTTGCCTAGCTTCTGGGAGTTTGCTGGCCATCTCTGGCATCCCTTAGCCTGTGGAAGCAAAGCCTCATCTCTGCCTTCATGTTCACATGGCCTTCTTCCTGTGTGTTTGTGTCTGTGTCCAAATTTCCCCTTTTTCTAATGACACCCGTCATATTGGATCAGGGTGCACCCTAATGACTTCACTTAACTAATTACATCTGCAATGACCCCATTTCTAGGTCATGGTATTAGTGGTTAGGACTTCAGTATAGGAATTTGTAGGGGCATAAATCAACCCATAATAGTGACTGAGAGAGAGAGAAGGGGGGGTACGGGGTGGGAGAGAGGATGAAGAGGAAGGAGAGAGGGAGGAGTAAAGGAGGAAGAGATGGAGAGAAGAGGAAGGCAGGCTGGACTACTTATGGGTGGGTGGCATGGGCTCCTTCTGGGTAGGACAGTTCTCCAGGAGCAGATGGGCTGTAAACGCCTTAGGAGCTCATTTCTACTACAGTTTACTTGGCATTACTGTCGCTGCATAAATCAATCTGCTGCCATGCAAATGATGCGGGCGTCAATATCAATCACTCCATCAGCACACCCCGTCGGCGCAAGTGAGAACAAGATGGTTATAATTATTCCTAAAACCGACAAGACCTCTTCTGACCCAGAAGATAATCGGGGGGACACAGACCTCGGCTGAGAGGGAGACCCGCACAGCATCACAGGACCGATGGGCAGAAAGCAGAGAAGACCAGGAGAAAGCGAAAGAAAAGAGCTCTGGGAAGCAGGTAGGGCAAGAGGGAGCTCCTGCAGCTGGTGGGCAAGGAATGCCAGGAGGGAGGCATGACTGACTTGGCCGTGACAGATGGAGAGGATTTCTCGAGGCGGAGATGGGTGCGGAGAAGTCCTGCAGGTGGCAGGTGCAGCACCAACAAAGGTAAGAAGGTGGAAGCCTGGCACGGCCTCGGGGCACCGTGAGCGGCCAATTCGGCTGGAGTGGACGGAGCCAGTCACAGAGGCCCCGAACGC
>JAQQSY010001022.1:0-14689 GCA_028646535.1 Procyon lotor | reverse complement strand
TCCAGCGGCTGTCCGACCTGCATCCCCGAGTCCTGGCCGTCGGCACCGTCTAACACCTGCACGGTTCGAGAGGGGCTGGTGAGGGCTCTGAAGGGACATCACCGAGGGACAGGCTCTCCGACACAGAAAGGCAAAGGCAGAAATGGCACGGACCCCACCTCTCGTACTCACACAAAGGTCCTTTCCTGAAATGCATGGAGAGGCGTGGGTGTCAGTGATCTAGCTTCACTGACCACACGCTGCTACCATGTTACAAAAAGGTAGGGGGGCTCAGTGGGTTAAAGCCTCTGCCTTCGGCTCAGGTTATGATCTCAGGGTCCTGGGATCGAGCCCCGCATCGGGCTCTCTGCTCAGCGGGGAGCCTGCTTCCCCCTCTCCCTCTGCCTGCCTCTCTGCCTACTTGTGATCTCTCCTCTCTGTCAAATAAATAAATAAAATCTTAAAAAAAAAAAAGAAAAAAAAAGCTTTACAACTATAAAAATGCCAAAGAAATTCCAACCTGAAAATTTCTTTGTGTTATTAAATAAAAAAATTCTAAACAAAAACCTTTTAATCTTCACAAGCAAGTTTTATAGTAAGTGAACGACGAGGAAAATCTTTTAGACAAATACCTAACACTACACTAGGTTAGCTTCTAAACTGCTAGGACTAAATCAATTAAGTTTTGATCACAATGTATCATATCCTTGGCCATAAACTTGGATTATGATTCCATACTGCAAAACTTTTCCCATTCACTTGAAATCCCATGTAATTTACCTCAAAAACTGAACGATGGAACCTCAATACAGCAGCAATAACGGAAATAAACTCTTTATCATTTAAAAAGATCATTCCAAATCCTTAGAGTCAAATAAAAAAACATCAAGCCACATGTTCAAAATCAACCAAGAAATCATTTCTCTCCCAGTTTACCAAAAAAACCTTACCTTAGTTAAAAAATACATATTGAAATGAAAAATGTTACCATAATAAAAACAATACTTCTTGAATATTTTCCTACCCCCCAGGCAGGATCAAAAACCACTTTATATGCATCATTGTAAGGCTTACAGTGCAAGTACTGTCACCCTCAATTTGTGGATAAGAAAAGTGAGGCAAGAAGGGACTCCAGGCTACACGGCCAGGAAACGGCCAAGCGGAAATTCTCACCCTGGTGGCTGCCAGCGACAGCCCCTCCACCACCCTGCTGGCCGTCTCACGAGGAGATTCCCTATGCCTTCATTGTTTCCTTTCCTCCATGGCACTCATCAACATCTGACTATGTATTTGTTCACTTACTGACTGCTCATTGGCTTAGTATCTGCCCTCCACATACATGCACACACTCTGTCTAGAATAGACATTAGAATTAAAATTAAGCCATCGCCTCCTGATCAAACCCGGCCCACCACCCATTTTTGTAAATAGTTTTATGGGAAAGCTAGTTCATTTACATACAGTCCTCGGCTGCTTTCGCACGACAGCAGCAGAGAGGAGCATGTGACAGAGGCTATATGGCTTGGAAAGCCAAAGATCTCTGCTGTCCCGCCCAATATGGAAGGGTCTCATGACTCCTGCTCTACGTTAGCTTCGTGGGAGTGAGCAGTTTGGTATGTTGTGCCCTCTACTTCATCCCCAGCTTGTGAACAATCCCTGGAACTTAACAGGCGCTCAATGTACTTGTTCAGCAAATAATTAATGATTACATAACAGACATGGAAGCATCCTATAAACCAGAAAAGAACTCCACTAGTGTGGGAATTATCAAGGGAAGATGTTAATTCTCTACAGGCCAGAGAGAGCTGCAGAGGTCCCGTTCCCAGCACCGTTACCCAGTGAACAACGGGTAATCTCAAAAGACTGAAATTTTGAGAATTTCCTATGGCTTTTCATTCCTATTTCTAAGAAATCCACCAGAAATCATCCACTGTAAACAGACACGATACCCATGGAAGCTTGTGCGATAAACACACGGCAGACTCCCCCTGCCTGCCCGCACTTAACACCCAGCACTTTCCCTAGCCTTCTCTTTCTCCTGCATACTGTTCCAATTATTTGTCCTTCCCTTCTCTCCAGCTCTTCTAGTTAGAAACCCCAACTGTGAGCCCACAGCTCCACCCGAGGAACTGTAAATCCACAGGACAACTTGACAACTGCTCGACAGGGACATGCCGGTGTTCTATCTCATGATCTTGTCATTCAATGCTTCTGCATTCATCCACGTAAAAAAAAACAAAAACCAAACCAAAACAAAAATGTTCTTATTAAAATCTATTCAATAGCAACAGAACACTTAATAATACAAATTGGTTTTTGAAAAATGGAGTGTTAAACTCTGTATCACTTTTACCAAACTTGGTGATGAGACCATCCTTAAGGTTCTTCTTGTCTGCTAGCTCAGAGACCAGAAATACTTAACTCTGTGCTCTTTAAGATGGGATATGTTGTAGAAGGTTTTGAAAAGCCAAAAAAAATGTAAATACACAGTATTAATGTTTTTAGTTACAATGCATTAAGACCACAGATCTGTTAGTAGGCTCCTGAGGGATTTCTTAAATACTGAGTTAATCTGTACCCAGCAAGTTTTTCATGAATTTAAAATGCTTTCAATTTTAGCAAAATTCATATCATCAACTAACCTAATCTCTGACGTCCACATTCAACACAAATGACACTTGGCCACTGTCTTCAGGGAGGGTCTCAGATGGGGCTGAATTCCCCATTAATGACCTGAGCTGGTGACCTCTGCTCTTTCCTTAGCAAGTCAGACGGGAAGAGGGAAACGAGCAGGAGGATCTGGGTCTGGGCCTGCAGGCAAGAGCCCTCTCCACCCACTTACAATCTCAGAACTGTCTGAAGGGGTCACGGCTGAATCAGGCCCCTCGGTGGTGGTCTGGGAGCTGTCGCTGACCGGGGAGGAGGCCTGGGTGCCATCATTCAGGTCCATGGCTGGGTCGGACGGGACGGCACTGATCTGGCTGGAGCTGTGGCTCAGGATGTCCTCCTCGTCCCCATCGGTGGCCGCGCTTGCCAGGTCACAGCCCGTGAGATCCACCGAGTCTGGCTGTAGCGTGTGCTGTGACCGGGGCTGCTCGGTGATGATGTCCTGGCCCACGGAGTCAGCGGCTGAACTGGCAGAGCCAGGAGTGGAGACCCCGGAAGAGGCAGCCAGCTCGCCACCGATTTCACCTTTGACTGAGGCTGAAGACAAAGAAACACTCATTCCTCAAAGGGCCAGGAAAAGGTTCAACAGGGAACCAAATGCTTACAAAATACCCCAAAACCACTGTCACCAAATGTTTTAACTGCAAAAAATCATGAAATACAGTGAAAATGTGAACTAGTAAATTTCGAAAGCAAGACAAGAATGTATTCTTCAAATATTACTAAAATGGCTTTTTACTGTCTTCTTGGCTTACCTTTTACCCTATTACACTGTCACAGGCATAAAATAAGGATTATCAGTAGATGTTTCCTAAATGCTATCTATGAATATTCTCGAATGGTATTTCACTGTAAAAACTGACGTATGCTCAGTAACAAGACCACTTCGAGTCCCTGAGCCACTGCTTGGCCTTGGCTTGGAGCAGCACAGACTCCGCGCTCCGCGCGCAGCCCAGTCGGGCACAAGTGCGCCCGCACTCTTGTCTAGCAGGCCACGCTCAGAAACCACGACAGTCACCATCTCTCTGACGGGGGCTTGCCTTCTCCCCAGTCCCTGTTCAAGACCTCGAAGCAGTCTGTCCCACCCTCCTGTAGAGCAAACGGGCAGCACGTTTTCCTAGTTCTGTTTTTAAATTCTCATTACAAAGCCACACACTATGTAAAAATTGCTACAAAAAGATCGACACCCAGGTATTAGCAGTGGTCCCGAAAGACGTCCGGGTCAGTGAGCACCAGAGCTGTATAATGTGGCAGAGAGCTAGAATTTGGATTTTCTTTCTTCACTTCCGTAATTTAAAAAAAAAAAAATTTTGTTTTGTAAAAGTGAATAATCACCACCAGAATTATTCAGATTTTCTTTCCCAAATACTTCAGTCTTATTTTCAGTTGCCTAAGATAAGATTATGCAGTCCAAACCACTCTCATTTAATCCAATTATTAGCATATTAATACTTCTTCATAAAGTGAATAAAGAATCTGTAAAGAAATATAAATTTCTTTCAAGTTAGGCTAGTCACAGTTTTTAATCTCATTTCCCCTCACAACCCATGTAATTCATGAGACACTTACCATCCCCTACTACATAAGAAGACTTATGGTCAGGGAGTATAAACCTAATTTTCAAAGAACCTACGCCAAGGAAAACAGCAAACATTTGATGCAAGAAAACACACACACACACACACACACACACTTCAAAGTAAATGTCCTAAAAATAGCGTGAACTAGCCACAAGTTGAGCAAGCTGCCTTCACCGCTGTCTCCCGGAGCACAGCCCCGCATGAGGGGCAGGAGAGGGGCAGGGAAGGCGCCAGGAGAGGGGGGAGAACACACCACTGCCCCCCCCAGAGAGCTACCTGTGAAGGCGGGGCTGCTGCCCTCCGATCTGGACTCGGAGTCATCCTCCAAGGCTGCTGCTTCTCCAAAGAGCACTTTCCCTAGGAAATGATGTAGCAAGAGTCCTTAAGCTTGCTATGGGAAGGACTTCAAAAATCAGATAAATGCACATTCTAAGTGGAAAATCATAAGCAGATTTAATTCACTCTCTCATACGGTATATAAAAAGTATTTTTGTACCTCTACTGCGCTAACCACAGAGAACGCCAAGATGTTATACTTAGATATTACTGAAATCAATAAACCTATACGGCACAAAGTTAAAAGCAATGACTCTCAAACTATAACATCAAGTATTTTAATAATTAATAGGTATTTACTGACTTAGATGTGTATTAGTGTTGGATAATTTATATTACTCTTTGATCTTAAAGACTGTAAGCTATGGCTCAAACCAATTTTGTTAGCCCTTAGGACACTCATGTCGCATCTTCAATGGCAATCAGAGAGCGCACATAACTGCCGAGCACCCAAAACTAACAGAGCACCGTGTGCTAGCAGCCAACGGAAATCAGAATAAATCTTAAAAACAGAAAGGGTTCATACACAGAACTGCCACCCCAAAGGTCACTTCTACTCTCTTCTCCTTTGAGCTGCCAGACTATGGCAGTAACCAGACCCTGAGCACCGTAGGGTCTGGGAGGGTGGGAGATTGGTTCATCTTTTGCAAAGTTGTAAAAATATATTTTACAGCTCTTGGTTTCCAAAATACAACAATTTGTGTTATATTGATAAGAAAAAAAGAAAAGTCTTAACATTTAATTGGACTAATTAAGTCATCATGGTCACATTACAAATAAAGGTCATTAAGTGACCCTCTAGAAAGAATTATTGGCAGTTTCCAATGTCTGACTTCACTACTTTCCAAGGAATAGGTCATAGGTGTGACAACTTCCAGAAGTCTATACTGATGTGACATTAAAGGGGGGGAAAAAGGCAAAGAAAAAGCAAAGCAAACCCAAAACCTAGATAAAATGAACACAGCAACTTGGCTTATCTAAGTAGCAGGGTCGTTCCTTATAGAATAAGTGGCTGACCCGAGAAGCAAGAAAAATCCACCCTGCGTGTGGGGTGCTAATGAGAGCAGTCTCGGTCCCGAGAATCAGGGTTTGCCCCCCGTCCCAAGGAGCCCTCCTCAGGGGGTGCAAGGTCCCGGCTGCTGCCACACCAGGCCCTGCCCTCATCCCACATTCAACGTCAATTCTGCTGTTCTCTCACAGATTTGCAGATCTCACGTGGAAAAAAAAGGAATTTTGCAACTATAACAAAAAAGCTTAAAAACTGTAGCTCTCAATGAAAAAGGAAAACAAAACAAAAAAAACACTAAAAACACAAAAAAGATATTGAGGACATACCAGCTTCCTACCCAGAAGGAACAGCTCATCTCAACGGTGGACCACCCGGGAGGGCGGCTAAGGAACAAGGCACCTCGGTCACCTGCCTGCACGGTCCCCTCCTGCTTCAGGAACAGAGAGACCGACTTTGCCTGGAAGCCGGTGGCCTTCAAACCACCTTAGTGTTTCACCAAATTCTGACACTTGATTAAGTATACCGCACTAGGACGGCCCAAATATGACGGAGTCTAGGTTCTAGGAAATGTTTACTTAACCCAGTCAGGGCTAGAACATTAGTCCTGTTAAGGGCCCATTCAACACTGCAAGCAATACTCGGCAATTAGGCTCACAAACCCTCAAATCATGACACACAAAAATATTCATATGTTGTATATCGATTATCCCGAAATAAATTCTTAAAAAGATTCATCTTTTAAGATTTCAAAATAGAAAATGGTAGCAATTCTTTCCTCTGGAAATTCAGACAGGAAAAGAAAATAATGGTGGGGTAAAGTGTTCACGTGTACCAAAGTTATCCGATTAGAGATCAGAATCACTTCACTAAAAATAAAATTACTGTTCTCGGAACGTTCTGGTGTGTACAAAGGTAAATACAGCTGAAAAATTACCATCAGCCCAAATTAACCAAATAATCAGCCACACAGCATCCCTGACTAATGCTACACAGAATTCACACAGAAAATGGAAGTTACCTTTATAAGACATAACAGTCTCGAAGGCAGAAGCAGGCAAACTGGGGCAGGCCTAGTTCTGTAACTCCAGTTTCACGGGAAAGAAGCCACAGCCGAGAGCTGAGCATCGCCCGTGACTGCTTTCTGCCACAAGACAGAGCCAGAGTGCAGGCGGGAAGGCCCACAAGGCTGAAACAGGCCCTTTTCACAAGAAGTTCACTGACCCCTGAACCTAAAGCATCAGAAACTTGTGACCGAGCCATTTTGATACACAAGCGATTTTCAAAAGCTGCCCTACAGGACCGTTCCGGCCCAGTTAGGTTTATACATACATCACTCCGTGGAGAAGAGTCGACGGCATTACAGAAATACAGAAAAAGCAGGGGGACTCAACATGAGACTGATTTCTGAAATAATCACCTTTTTGTTTTCTTGAAAGGACAGGGCTGCATGAAGAACCCCCTCCAGCTGTAAATCACAGAAAATGACAGATGAAAGGGAGGTAACGAGCTGCTACCATGCAAACGGCATTTGAAAATCTTCAAACAGCATGATTCAACTTTAACACTATGGAGTGCGCGAGCGTATTTCCAGAGCGGTGCTTCAACACCTGAATCCTGACACACGAAAATCCCACCAAACACCCCAATACACAGTTCTAAAGATACGACCTAAAATGTCAGGGCAGCGCAAAGAACGTGCATTGAAAAAGTCAAATTAAAAAACATCAGAACTCTCAGATTGCTGGGCCAAGTACTGATCAGATAGAGATCTTCGTTAGAAACCATCATTAGTCATTAGCACGTGTATGGCGTGCACTGCGCAGAGCCAAGGGCGCGGACGGGCACACGTCACTTCGTGCCCGCGGCTCAGGCAAACATCTGCGTTCAGGCGGCAACGAGGCCTCCAGTCAAACCCTCCAGGCCGCCCACGCCGCCGAGTAAAGGCCACACGGCGCATGTGCTGTGCTCAACCAGCTTGGGGGAGGCCCGGAGTCCACCCGGGCCCCAGAAGCCGCCTCTGCGCCACAGCCAGTTCTCAAGGCCCTGCCTCCGGGATCCCACCTACTCCAGCTCTCCAGGGGCAGGAGGAAAACCAGCGGTCAGGCCACGGGGCAGCACCCGGGGGAGGGATGAGGGCCCAAGCCCCAAAAGCATAAGGACAGGCAGTGGCGGGGTCCAGGAGGGGGTGTCCTAGAGTCAGTGAGGACAGCAAAAAAGGGTCTCAAGGGCAGAAAGGAACTCAAAAATCCCCACAGGGCCCTGAAGATCCCCAGCTCTGGCCCAGCGGCACGAGGGTCCTGCAAAGACTCCCCCCTGAAGTTTCCATTTCACGACGGCCGAGGTGCCCGGGGAGGCAGCCGAGCCAGGGTGGAGAAGCCGGCTCCGGAGAGAGGCAGGCCTCGTGCCGTCCTCCCCCCTGCAGACAGGGTTTCGGGGAGCAGAGCCGCGCCCCGCCCAGGCTCCCGGGGCAGGGAACGTACCCAGGAGCTCCGCGATGCTGCCGCTGCGGCTCCGGCAGCCAGGCTGGCGGCGCGCGGCGAGGAGCGGCCCGCCGCCCGGCGAGCTCAAGGCCTGCAGGAGCTCGGGCGGGGGCGTCCGGAACAGCTGCTGCAGGAGCTCCAGGGCGCCCGTCACGGCGTTGTGGTCTTGGTGCTGAGTGTAGCGCAAGGCCAGTTCGTAGACCTGGAAACGGAGGGACCAGTGGGATCGCCCTGGGTTTCAAACGTGTCGGGGCGCGCCCGGTTTTTGGGTTTGAGTCTGACGCTCTGCTTCTGCCTCTAGAAATGTCTCCATCACCTCTAGCACTGTGGTCGCAGCTTCTGTGACGATTTCTAAATTCCTGTGGGAGGAACCCCTTCCCCACCGGGAGGGCACCCCCAAGCGGCGGCGCGCTCCTGAAGACCTGCCTACCTGCCGACCGGGAAATGCAGAACAGAGCTCCCATCGGGGGCACAGGAAGCGCTGCCCTGAGCACCACAGAAAACTCTCCCACGTATTAGAGGCCTCACGTCCATGTTCACTAGTGCTTTCAGTGCTGTATTTCCTTAGATGAACACACTACATGCACTCTTCTCCTTGTGTATTTTTTAACTTTTTTTTTTATTTTAAGATCTTAGCTACTCATTTGAGAGACAGAGAGCACAGGAGGGGCAGAAGGAAAGGGAGAAGCAGATCCCCGCTGAGCAGGGAGCCCAATGCGGGGCTCAATCCCGGGAACCCGGGTTCACGACCTGAGCTGAAGGCAGGCGCTTAACCACTGAGCCACTCAGGTGCCTCATATCTTATTTTTGTTAGTAATCTCTACACCTAGTGTGGGGCTTGAACTCATGACTCTGCAGTCAGGAGTGGCGTGCCCCTCGGACTGAGACTGAGCCAGCCAGGAGCCCCTCTTCTTCCATTTCGTTAGCATTGCCCACTAAAATACGAAGCAGCAGTTAGATTCTGAATTCCAGATAAATAATTTGGCAGCCTACCGATGTCGCGTGCAATTTCAGGCATACCTGCACTGCAAAATTATTCATGATTTCCCTGCAACTCAAACTGAACCAGCACCCTGTTATGTTTATTTTGCAAGCTGGGCAGCCCTCCCTTTACTATCATAAAAGTAATCCACATGTTTAAAAAAAGACAGTCTGGAAGGGTACAAAATAAAAAGTCAAAGTCTCAGAGGCAGAGCCTTTTCATCGTTGCTGCCTCGTCCTTCCGAGGGGAGCCGCAAGCCTGCAGCCGCGGTCCACGGGCCAAACCTGGCCACAGACCTGGCACACAGCCCTCTAGGAGCGCGGCCACCTCTGTGTGTCGTCTGTGGCTGCTTTCCAGCTCCACTGCCCCAGCTCAGCCTCTGGCCCAGTACAGAAAACAGCTACTGCGCCCTGCTCTGACCCTTCCCCGGCACCCATGCTCATCTCCGAGAAGCCCTGAGCCCTTCCCAGGACCCACACCCTGAAAGAAAGAAAAGAGCCCAGATGAGCAAGCTGCGAAGAAATGAAGCCCGTCCCTGCAGTCAGATGCAGACCCCGCACGAGAACGCACACGGGTTTCTCGGGATTGGAAGAGAAGCTTTAACATATGGTTCCCACACTCCTGCGGACCATGTCCCTAAACCCCCGGGTGTGAACACCAGTGTGCCAGACCGCAGGTTCCAGGCACAAAGACCACTGCCAAAATGCTCACCAACGTGTGCCCAGCACACAGTGGGTGCTCAATAAACACTCAGAACCAATCTCATGAGTCCTGGTTTTACAAACAGGTAAGAGCATTCGCTGTGGCAGGCAGGAGCCTCAGGGGCGCATGAAGCATTCTGGGTAACCTCACGAGAGATTACCCTCACTGTACTCTGATGTCCCGGCCACCCAGAGGGCACATGGCTAGGGGGCGTGACCCAGGATCTGAGCCAGGTGTCCAGCTGCAAAGACCCAAGCTCGTAACTCCCGGGGCTGCCATTTCTCTCCGCGTGTCCAGCATTCACGTATAGGCACCAGAGCAGAGCACGTGCTCCTACCTGGATGAGCTGCTCTGTCGAGGGGGAGACTTCCAGCTCCTTCCGCGTCACCCCGAAGCTGCCTTTCAGGCTCGTGTCCTTGACCTGCGGCTGCAGCAAGGGCACCAGGTACCTCAGTGTGAGCAGCACTCCCAGAATCAGGAGGGTGCAGTGTTCCCCCTCAACGGGCACCAGCAAGCCTGTAAGGGAGCAATGAGATCTCTGAACAGCATCTGCTGGGGATTCAGGGCTTAACCTGCTCCAAAGGGAACCCACAGCAGAACCGTGTTACGAAGCCAGTAGTGGGGATAAAGACGGCACAAACGTCACTGTGGGGAAATGGGCAGGAATCTCATCCTTAGGCCAAAATCCAGGGGAGGCTTTAAAGGGTAACCGTCACGTCCTCTGCTGAACAAGGCCTGTCAGCATGAGTTCGGTTCTTTCCTTTCAGATACCCGCATGCTCCCCTCCACCCTTGGTGTGCTGACCGCCACGAACGACTCGACTCAGGTACAAGAGAAGCCATCAGCACAGAACCTGCCAGGACCCAGGGACACAGCCAGAGCCCACAGACAGCTGCGCAGTCTGCTCACAGGGGCCAGGCCGACGAAGGCGGGTGGGCTGCCCACGGCCTCACACCCACCGCCCCGCCGGCCGTCCTCGGGCCCCGGGCTGCCTGCACTTCTGCACAGAGAAGGCTCTTTGTCCTCGTTATCACAACACCCATCGTGGGCGTATGGCAGCCTGAACATCGTTCCCATTCACTAGTCGGCCAGAGCCAAGCAGCCCAGGCTGGGAGCTAAGGGATTGCCTGATTTTAAACACTTTAAAAGATGTGTCAGATAAATGCTAGTGACTCCAGCACACCGTGGGGAAAATCATGCATACAACTAGCTCTTACCTAAGAGCACGTTCAGTAGCCAGCTGTAAAAATACTGGGTCCTTCTTGAGTGCTGGCAGATGCTCACGGCTGCGCCAGCCGCCGTTCGCCGAATGGTCGGCGAGCTGGACTTCAGATTCGCTATGAAAGCCTTTAGTAGAACCTAGGGCAGCAAAAACCCAAGTAGATATGAGATAAAACTATGAAGCTTACCATGTTATTTCACAAAATTACTCCAAATTCTTACAGAGTGTAGGTTATGAACCACTGGACTTTCCTACAGCTAAATAAAAGCATCCGAAATTTGGGGTAGTCCAGAGCAGTTTACAGAAGTGGTCTATTTACTTCCTTAATGTACGTATGGACTTGCTCAGTATCTATGTCCTCTACCCAACAGTAAAAGCCTGAGCTTCTAGGAAAGGTGGACCCACAGCATTTGGGTGCAGGGTCAGTAAATAATGCCATGTAAAATAAAGACAGTAAAAAAATGAAAAACAAAAAAACCCAAAAAATAAAGTCAAGGAGAAAAGCGTCGTAGCCAACCACAGCCACGCCGCAGCCGAAGAGACGGCTCGCAGATGTGCTGCTAATGCCACCAAGAGGCTCTCTGTGGTCTGGAAAGCACACAGGCGAGCTGAACCACGGCAGCACAGCGCCCACGAGAATGTTCCTAAGGAGAGAAGGAGACTTTGTCACGGAACCTTCAGGATAACCCAAAGGAGACCATGCTAGAATTCCAACGATGACCATTTAAGTCTTAACAAAAATATCCAAGGAATAAAAAGGCCTGGGGCACCTGGGTGGCTCAGCGGGTTGAGCTCCCAACTCTTGGTTTCGGCTCCAGTCGGGATCTCCTGGTCAGGAGATCGAGCCCCCGCTCTGAGCTACCTGCTCAGTGGAGAGTCGGCTTCTCTCTCTCCCTCTGCTCTGCCCTCACCCCCCTCGCATGCGCGTGGGCTCTCTCTCTCATAAATAAATCTAAAGAAAAAAGAAAAGACATGACCATCTAGATTCCTGAGTTCGGGAACTAGCTGACATAAGAACACCCATTTCCATCACTCTCAAGCCCACTCTGAGCAACGATTTGGTCCCCATCACTGTTGGCATGAGCTGAGCAAAGCCACCTGGCCTGGGGACACTGTCAGGGCCCCCCGCTGAGGCGTGACCCCAGGCAAAGGGCAGCATGCTACCAAACTGGCATCTGACTTATAAGGAAGCCCCTTCTTTGCTTTGATTGGCATCAGCCGGTTCTCGGAAGCTCATCCGCTCCTGGCGAAGTTGCAGACAATCTCCGGAACCAGAGAGGCAGCGGACCAGACCCTCAGCCCCAGGACGGCCCCCCCGTGCTTTGTGGCCTTCGGCTCCTCCTGCAGACACCACCAGCAGAACCCAGTCATCTTAGCTCAGACAAACCTTAACTCTGAGAAGATACTGGCACCTTCCAGTAACTCGTCTGAGTGAAAACATACACACATACACCACTGAACTCATACGAATCATTCCGGATCGGTCCACACTTACAAGCACAGAGAAAGCTGAGCATTATTATAAAGAGTTAGCCCACGGTGAACTTCAACAGTTTACAATAATAAAATCGAATCCCAGAGTTCGAGGGGACTTCTCAGGTCCAAATCCCACAGTGCTGAGGGCGCCCTGGAGAAGGCAGCCGGCAGGCACCCGGACCACGTGTAAGCCCTTCTCAGGATGGGGAGGAAGTGTGCTAGACCGTAGGGCGGATAGCTCCACTTTTCAATAAAAGCATGGGACATATTTTTAAGAGAACTTGAAGAGGAGAAAATGCAAAATCATTCAGTTTTAGAGTCAAGAGGACTGTAGGGGACGAAGATGGAAATCAAAATCTAAACACCAGGGCACAGCCATCAGAATGGCTAACCTTGAAGGGACCAGCGGCAGCGAGGTCTGGGAGGAGGCAGAGCCTCGAGGGTTCCTGCACGTCTCGGACGCCAGTGCACGCGGGGGCGGGCACACGACAGAGCTTTCTGGCAGCGTCTACCGCAGCTGAAACACAGGTCCCTACAACCCAGCAGCCCCTGTCCTAGGATCCGCCACGGCAGGCTGTACCCATGTGCCAGACAACATGAGAAAGGGCAGGCACGGCAGCAGTGCTCAAAAAGGCCATGAGGTAGAAACGGCCAGCGCTCGGCTACAGTAGATGGTAAACCGTGGCGTGTTCGCACAACGGGGCGCCCGTGGGTATAAACAGCATGAATTACCACACCCGTGACAGGAAACACTCTCACGAACTTAATGTGCAGCAACAAACAAACAACAAACAAACAAACTCAGACAAAAAGAACACACGCTGCATGGCTCTGCGTATGTCAGATTTAAGAACAGCCCCGGTGGCTTCAGAAGCCCGGTCAGCAGTCCCTCCAGGGAGGAGGGGGGCGCAGTGATGGGGGCGGGCATGAGGGGTTCCCGGGGGCTGACAACGTGCTACTTTGTGACAGTTCACCAAGGGCCACAGCGGCAATTCCCATGCTGCCTGTGTGTGCGCCACACGTGAGTAAAACAAGCCTCAGGAGGAGTCTCAGTCCCTGGCAATCCTCCTAAGAATGAAAACACACCTGAAGGGGAGACCTCAGAACAAACGGGTTGCGCTGGCTGTGTGAACGAACCTCTAGCACCGAGATGCTCCCCAAAAATCACGTGCACAAGTTTTTAAAAACATCCACTTACAAGGACAAAAAGTACAGGACAGGGACAGGAACAGATGAGAGGCGTCCACAAATTCTGCGAGCTAGGAAGGAGCCAAGCGCTGGGTGCCTACCTCGTGGCCCACAGGAAAACACGCACACGCGAGCCCTTCGGCGAGCTGGGGGCAGGGAGTCTGTAGGCCGCTAATGAAGGGCCAGCTCACTCAAGCAAGAAGCTGCAAGAACAGTGCGGGCTCAGGAGGCCCCAGAGACATCCGGAGGCAACCTGTCTGCCCAGGATGCACTGCTGGCCACTCGGCATGGGGTCTCCTTTCCCGCCGGCCAGCCCAGGACGCGGTCTTCACTTTCCACCTCCCAAAAAGACTGGGGGATAATCTCCAGAGATGTCGGCATAGCCGAGGCCAGATATGGGGCACAGATGGAAAACAGAGAAATGACTATATTTCTGGCCACTGAGACCGTTGGCCCTACCTATCCCGGAGTCCTGGATAAACTCAGCCAGGCTTCCCCCTCCAAGGAGGAGAATGAGGAAGCTTCCTCTAGCGATACTGATCACCTCAAGGGGAAAAGACTTACTGAGACTGACACTTAAAGAGATGCAGTAGAAAAGCAGGCTCACCATCCATCACCTCAGGAAGCCCACCACGGGACAGACCCTGCCACACACATGCTTCCAGTACGCTTTGTAGAGTCTCACTCAAATCTAAATGGACAACGGACAACATAAAAGTGAAAGACCAGAACAGAGGAAGTCAGAAGAAACAGACAATGCAGAAGACAAAGAAAGTTGTCTAGAAAACCGTAATCGATATCCTCAGAAATCAAGGAGTATATTCACGAAGCAAGAAGAGAATGTCAGAAAACATAAACATTCTGAACACAAGAAGGAGCTCTTAGAAATTAAAAACACAACAGCAGGAACAAAAACTCAATGGAAGGGTTTAAGATGGACATCTAGAAAGTACAGAAAAAAAGGAAAGGAAAATAGAAATAAAACATAACAGGGGCCCCTGGGTGGCTCTGTGGGTTAAAGCCTCTGCCTTCAGCTCAGGTCATGATCTCAGGGTCCTGGGATCGAGC
>JAQQSY010001021.1:0-14690 GCA_028646535.1 Procyon lotor | reverse complement strand
ATACTATTACCCACATACAGTCCTCAGAACTCCCATTATCAGTTTTGTTTCCTTTCTTTGGAAGTTTTCCAGTTTAATTATAACCCATCTTAGATAAATCATTTAGAGCTCTAGCCAGGAATTGTGTATAAGGTCCCTGATCCTCAGTCCCTATATCAGTTACATGTGCTTATTTGCTTTAACCTCTACTTTTACATATGTATTTGTATGCATGCGCCCCCCACATACCTTTCTTTATTTAAAACAGTAATTTTCAACTGTAGCTCTTAGATGATCACATGGAGATCTTTAAAAACCCCAAATTTATGTATGTTTCCATTTCAGAATAATTAAATCAAAATTTCTGAATGAAGATAGGTAGGCACTCATATTTTTATAAGTTCCTCAATTTCAGAAGTGTCAAATTGATAATATAGTCTAAGGAATATTTTCATACTAGGGGAATTTACAACTTAATTACATTCAGAGTAGCATCATACCACCTAATAATGATTGAACTTATTAGTTCTCTGGCCTCGTAATACTTGTAACCAGAAACTTCTAGTAGATGAACTCAACATTTTCCATGCATTTAGTTAAAGTAAGTATGAAATGTGTTGAATTTCCATCAAGGTAGTTGTTCATTGATCTGCAAGCATACCAACAATTCTTATGATTTTTCATTTAGGCTAAGATATGGTCATAATTTACATTTATAGGAATATAATATTGTTTAAATAGCAATTAAAATTAGTTTCTTGGGGGGCCTGGGTGGCTTAGTTGGTTAAGTGTCTGCTTTGGCTGAAGTCATGATCCCAGGGTCCTGGGATAGAGCTCCTGCTTAGTGGGGAGTCTGCTTCTCCCTCCCCTCTGTCCCTCTCCTTGCTTGTGTGCTCTCTCTCTCTCATTCTCTCAAATAAATTAAGTCTTTTAAAAAATTGTTTCTCATATACAACATTCCTAAGTGCACAAGTTTTGGAAATAAGTTTAAATATATTCATTCTTTTGATTCTGTATCTCTAACTTGCAGACTGCATCCTAAGGGATAAGCCAAAATTCTCAAAGATGTTCATTACATTACTATTTATATAGCAAAAAATATTATATGTCTGTAAAAATTAAATTTTTAAGTAGAGGAATAACCAATATTGTGTCAGGACCATAACCATTAATGATCGTGTATTTGAGTATTTTGTCCTATTAAACGAGGATATAACATCAGGATATGCAGATGATTATTATTGAATAATACCAATTATGTCGAAAGATCTCTTTTAACTCTACAAGGAAGAGTATGTAACTATCACCTCTATCATGGAGAGTTTTAAGAAATCAAGAAGTGATACAAGGATCTTTGGTAAGCAAGTCAGAGTTTATCTACATCACAATTTTGTCCATGATCTTATTTACAGCCTCAAAGATAATAAAAAAATGTCATAATTAAGATTGGTGGTTTGTCAAGGTCGTGCTTTTGGTCTGAGTCCGGTCAGAGATGGTTCTTGTGGGTTCTTGCAGTCATTCCATAGTCAAAGCAATAAAGCTTAGTAAATTCAGAGTGTTGGAGTTTGGAGTAAATGCAAACTCACTAACATTGCTGAGCTGTGATGGTTGCCAGGTGAATTTCCAACTATGAGATACCTTTTCCTCCTTAGATCACATCTGCAGAGTGTCTTAGAAGACAATTCTTTCCCTCTGCTGTCATTTTCTTGAATATGGCGGTTTTCTGAGCACGGCAGGAGCAAAGGTCATTTTTTAAATTTGTTTTTGCTTTATTCCAATTTGTTTCCTGTTCTATCTACTGAGGTTTAAGATATGTTACCTCTTGCTCTAGAAATGTGGAAATTGGCCAAAAGTCAGTGAATAAATAGAAGTATGTGGTTTGAAATAAATGTCTGAGTTTGTTTTTTTTTCTCTTTAAAAGCATGGCAGAACTAGATGAGCTGACAGACATTCATGATTATTTATTTACAAGAACTGGCAGCACAGTTGGCATTTTTTAATAGGCAGCATAAGATAGTTTTATATCTCAGAAGACTTTTGATTTAAGTGACAGACAAAGTAATCCAGACAGAATAGAATTAATGAAGAAGACTACTAAGTCTTAATAGTGCTGTAAGGGTTGTGAGCAAGACAATATTGATGTTGGTTTCCTCACAACTTCTTTAACCTTGCATTGTTTTTTAATTACTCTTCAGTTTTCATAGGTGCCCTTCATGATGAATCTTCAGTAAAATCTTAAATAAAAAATGTGTTTTAGAAAGCATATCCATCATTAATTGTATAAAAGGAAGAGAAAGGAATGTGTTTTCCTGAAATAAAGTCAACTCCCCTTGGTTTCTTAAAATTATGTCCTAGAAATTTAAGTGTCAGTTTAAAAGTGATAAAAGGACTTGAAAAAGAATGTAGAAATGCTAGAGACGTGTAAAGAAATACTTGGTTCTCCACAATTATGCCTAGGATTGGCCTTGGGCCTCTGATTCTGAATGACCTTCAAATATAGATTTTCTACCATTTGCCAAAATAAAGAATACTGTGCTAATAGCTAGTAAAGTGAGTTTGGGTACATTATTGATTAACTCTATTGTTCGTGCACTGCCTTGAAAATATTTAGTTATATGATTCATTCACTTTGCACTTAATCAGTCTATGAATTATATGACTAACTATGATAGGCCAACCGTGTGAATGATAAATTTAGTGAATAGAGTTTTCTGATGCATTTTATCTTTCCAAGTACATTATCAAAAATGAAACGTTGCCTCTAATCCTAAGGAAATATAGTGTAACTCTTGGCAGCTACTACTACAGCAAATTTTTATTCATAAGGGAACAGGGCAATGCTTACTTTTCAGAAAGTAATATACTCCCCTCTATCTATGAAGCAAATTTGTTATCAGATCTATAATGGAAAGCAAATGATATGTCTTACTATAAGTTTACATTCTTGGTAGCCATTACCATAATTGTGGGTATTGAAATGGTACAAAATATCAGGGTGTAGAAGAATGGCAGAATCAGACGTAACATGAAGGGAAAACCAGGCTTGCTGGTGCCCCAATGTTTTCTGGTTCATGTGTCCAAGAATAAGGATACATTTCACATGCTCATTTTTACTTCCTATTGAATAATAGCACAACCATTTTAAGTCTTTGTCAAAATGAAACAAAGCAAAACATTAAAAAAAAACAAAACCAGGAGGCCAACATAGCTAATTGTTTTTTTTAGCAATTTAATTAAATAAATGTCTACCAATTTAATTAGACAAGTTAGTGAAAAAAAAAATCACTAATTCAGTTAAGTAAAATTTTCAGTTAGTAAAAGTTCACTAATTTTGGTATGCTGATTATCTGAACTGACTCTGGTGGCAACAGATGAGTCAGTAGAATGGTTAACTTCACAGGAGCAAAAATGATAATCAACAGGTAAATAGCAGAACTCTGGATTGGGTGTGTAAAGAATGGTAAAATTTGTAGGTGCTACTTTATCCTGTCATCATGCCAGAGACTGTTTTATTAATAATATGGTCCAATATGCTTCACAATAATTACTATGGACTTGACATTGAGAGTTGATACATCCTACATTCCACTGGGATTATTAGGCACTTTAGATTATACCTAAATCTCTTGGTTTATTTTGTATGAATTCAATAACTCCTAATTTGCATCACTTTTGGCGAACTCATCCAAGCCCATCCTACATAAGGTAGCCTGAGTCATCTTTTCATAGACATGAACATAAACATGAATGTAAACATGAACATAGACATCATAAACATAATGATAACGTACATGAAACACGTTACTCCCCTTACCAGAATATTCAATGTCCTGTTATTCTGAAGGTCACATTCAAAAGCCTCAAAGTGGCCCATGAGGCTTTGTATGTTCAGAAAGTTGGCCTATATTTTGCTTTAGTAGTACTACTCACTTATTTGTCCTCAAAGTTTTTCCATCACAAGACTTCCAATTATGCAAAAGTGCCATTCTTCTCACGTAAGTGATTAGGACATTTGGCTACCTCCTTCTCTCATCTCACATACTCCTCTTTGAGATCCTTTTCATATTGAGTTTAAGAGAAACCCTTTCTGACACGCTTCACTAGGATAAATCTTGCTATATGTTTCCATATTGACCGGTATCTATCTTCTAGAAAGAATTATCCCATTTTGAATGATGTATTCAGTCTTTCCAGCGTGCTTTTAAGATCCATGATGGTAGGGTCATGTGTATTCTCTTCATTCAATCCGTGGCATCTGTAACTCTGTGAAGAGGTGTGCAATACATAGAGTTCGACTCTCTCAAGTAAATCACATATTGCTCTAAAAGGAAAACAAGTATAGAGCTTAATAATTAATGTGGTCATCAGAATACTTTGTATTTAATATTTGTATAACAGAGCTATTTGATTATAAGCTATTTCATTTACCCACAGAGAAACACAATTTCAGACCTCAGAAAGCAGTGACAGTTTTTCCTTGGTGGTATGCAAATGAAACAATTCATTCATTTGCAAGTAAACACATTCATTAATTCATTCATCCAGTTAACACTTATTGATCACCAAATGTCAAAAGCTGGAGGTTTAGGCATACATTATTAAATATTATCTTGCTTTTGAATAACTCACTGCAGCGTGGAAGAGATGAACCAGAAGCAAATAATTACTATATGATTTTATAATTTCTCTAATTAAAGCAAGTATAGGAGCTACGGGAGCTTTTTGGCTTTCCATCCGTTGTTTTAGCTTTATGTAGATACAGCCTCATAGACTATTTTTTGCTTACATTTTATTGACGGGATGAGTAAACAATTATAAAAAAAATTGGAAAAAGATATCTTGAGATAAATAACACAGTAAACTAGGTTTGCTTGCCTCGTACCAACCTCATCAAACTCCCATTTTGCTTAACAACTGTCGCCATCATTTGATTTTCTTTCCTCCCCCTGAATATTAGGAATATTATTCTTTACTTTATTATCTACCCAATCTTGTATATAGTAAGTTTCTTTCTGATACTAGCAAATCATCAGGGAACTGTGTATATTATATCATGGTTTTGTAAAACAACACACTGTCTCTTAACCAATTATTTATTTTCCTAAAAACAAACAAACAAAAAATACTGACATAAGTCCAACACATTAACTGTATTTTAAGTGGAAATTTCAGATGGTTTGATAGGACATTACTTCAAGAAAATGCATTTCCCAAGGTAGCCTGTGATCACTGGTTTATTTACTGACAAAATGTTTCTCCTGATGAATTTCTATGATCTTAACCCAATCAAACATATTACTTGCCTTTTTGCCCACAACTAAACATTGAGTTGACATCTTCATTGAGTTGTGCACAATAATACCTGGATGTTCTCTTTGGGAATTACAGCTAATTTAGAACCCATTAGTATGTACACATAATTTACATTGTTCAGTTAAATGCACAATATCTTGCATGAGTCTACGGTGAGTCATCTGCCATTCAATGCCAATTACCCATCTTTGTTTGCTCTTGGCCGTGTTATACAAAAGTCTGTCTTGTTTTGCTTAACCCAAGTAATTGTATGTCAACAACATATTGTGAATGCTGCTACTTTATTATTTATTTCCTCTTGCAGGTCATTTATATGTATTGTATTATCACTTGTGTGTATGTGTGTATGCGCATGCACATGTGCATGTGTTTCCAAAAATGCAAGTACTTAGGGCTGATGTTCTGTTGGGATCTTTGGATGTATACCTGTGTCTTTCCTACAAGTTACCAATGAGATAATAACTCTTGTCAATTTGTAATTTTTTTTTGACTGCTATGCAGGCAAAATCCTCAAGACAATTCCCTGAATAAAAGATAAGATATGGTATCTAGGTGTTCATATGAATGTATATTTTGCATGATATAGAAAAAATGTTAAATTTTTATCTAATTTGCATTGCAGAAATATAAAGTATTATTCATTTTCTGAGATTTTTGTTTATTAATCTTCACTTGATCACTTTTTATTCTTTCATATTTTATTCATGAAACAAATATTTACTGGTTACCTAATATATTTTAGCCATTATGTCAAATTCTGGTGCTTAGTTGTGAACAATGAAGATGTGGATCTTGCCTTACCTTGTAATGTGAAAAATAGACAAAACCCTAGAATCGTAAATTGAGATTAAGTATATATCGGGTAATACTTCCTTTTTATGCTGGATGCTTTGTACCCCTTCATTTTGCTCTCCTCCCTTTGTATACTTGAATGCCCTGTGTAAAAATTAAAGTCATATTTCCATATGGTAATTAGCAAAAACTTCATTGAAGAGATGACACTTAAGATAATCATGGAAAGATGAGGAGAAGCTAGTGAGGAGTGAAGATATCAATATTTCTGAAAGCAGAATTAGCATATTCAATGGGTCTGAACTGGGAAAGACCTTTTTGTATTGGAAGACCTGAGAGGAAAATGGTGTACCTAAATATTGGCAATGAAAATATTTAAGATGAGAATGGGGAGATCATTTGCAGAAAGAATATATAACACTTTGAGACCCATTTGAAAAATTACAATTCGTCCTAGGAACACTGGAGTATCATTTCAGCAGGTAAATGACATTATCTTATTTAGGACTTTATTTTATTTATTTATTTATTTTAAAGATTTTATTTATTTATCTGACAGAGAGATCACAAGTAGGCAGAGAGGCAGGCAGAGAGAGGGAAGCAGGCTCCTCACTAAGCAGAGACCCTGATGCGGGGCTCAATCCAAGGACCCTGAGATCATGACCCGAGCCAAAGGCAGAGGCTTTAACCCACTGAACCACCCAGGTGCCCCCTTATTTAGGACTTTAGAGACCACTCTTATTTTTGGAGAAGGGAAAGGAGGAGGACAGGGGTGAAAGTGGGAAGGCCAGGCAAGAGCTGAAGGAGTAAGCCTGGAAAAACGATGATGACATTAACTTAAAGGAAGGTGATGAAAGGTAAAGTAGGGTTACTTTGGCAGATAAGTTAAAGAAGTAGAATTGATAGAAAATGGTAATAGATATAAGAAGAGTAAACAAAAGGGAAGAGTCCAGAATGATTCCTTGGTTTCCGACTTGAGCAATTAAGTGAAAGGTGGTATCCATTTCCTGAGAAGTGAAGACTGACTTCCTGGAAAGTCTAGGAGTGAATTTGGGAATTCTTATGGGGAGGAGAGTTTGGAAGTATTGTGAAATAAATGATTTAATTTTGAACATTTATTTTTTAAAGATTCCATTTATTCAATAGAAACACAGCGAGAAAGGGAACACAAGCAGAGGGAATGGTAGTGGGAGAAGCAGGCTCCCTGCCCCACAGAGAGCCCGATGTGGGGCTCGATCCCAGGACCCTGGGATCATGACCTGAGCCGAAGGCATATGCTTAACGACTGAGCCACCCAGGCACCCCAATTTTGAACATTTTAAATTGAAAATGTTCTCTCCAAGTGAAGAGGTCAAACTAAACCGGCTGGGTTATGAGCTTTTGTAACCCATAGAATAAAACTGAAATAGGTAATGATTTGGAAGATATTGGCATAAAGCTTTATGATAAGCTTCGGAGAAAGAGAAAAGTAGGGAACCAAAAAGAGGAACATCAATATTTGGAGGCTGAGTAGAGGAGAACTAAAGTGATCTGTTACATGGCAGAGGGTGAGCTCATGGAACATAAAAGAGAACAATGAACTATATCAAATGGCATAGTGATTCTGAATGAGAACACAAGAAAGAGTATTTGAACATGATAACAGCTGGCACATTGCTGAGTAGGAAAAGAGCAGTTTCAAGTGTTAAGTTGGAAATCAGATTTTAGTAGTTAAAGTGTGAATGCAGGTAAGAAAGGGGATATTGTCCTGGTTCTTAGAAGTGTGCCCATGAAGAATAACCACAGAATGAAACTCCAGCTGATGGACTCTGAGAAGGTTTTGGGAACTCATTTTCAAATGTTGGAGATACTGGGTCATTTTTCTAAAATAATGGAAATGATTTGTTAAAGATGGGGAAGTTCTGATTTCTGGTTTTGAATGGAACAAAATTAGGTTAAGTCCCCAAGAAAGCATGAGGAAATAGAAATCTCTATGTCAAGTGAGATGTTTGAACTTTGAAAGAAACACTTGTATCAAAACAGAAGGAAAGAAGGAAAAGATGGAAACAAAGGGTGGTAGGTTTGGAGAGTTAATTACGGAAAACGAGGAAATTGGCTAAGATGAGGAAGAAAATACATTTGAGGTGAGAGTATGGATAGGAAACCCTCTGTCTGTCTCCCTCCCTCCCTCCCTTCCTTCCTTCCTTCCTTCCTTCCACTTTCTCTCTCTCTCTCTTTTTCAAGATTTTATTCCTTTATCTGTCAGAGAGAAAGTGAGCACAAGCAGGGGGAGTGGCAGGCAGAGGGAGAAGCAAGCTCCTTGCCAAGCAAGGAGCCCAATGCGGGACTCAATCCCGGGACCCTGGGATCATGATCTGAGCTAAAGGCAGCTGCTTAACCAACTGAGCCACCCAGGTGTCCCAACCAACTGTCTTTCTCATCATTCTTTGTGCAACTATATTCCAGTGTCAACTCTGTGTAAGGTACTCTTTGAATGTGTGGGGGAAATCACTGAAAAGATCAACAATAATATCTGCTTTCATGATTACAAATTATACCAATATAAATGAGGAATGGTTTTCTGGAACGGAGGTGATTTTCTGCAGGGGCTCAGGGGCAGACACACAGAAGGTAAATGTTGAGAGTTCTTGGCACTGGGATGACTCTGGGTCTGTGACTCCCTGATGTTTCCTAAGCTAACTTCCTAACTGATGTCTCCTGTCGTCATGGAGAATATTATAGAAAGAACACATTTCCATTCCCTAGCTTTATTAAGTCTTATAATTTCTACTCTTTACTAATTTATTAGATACATTAAAATGTTCTAAACAAATTAAAAAAATAAAATGTTCTGTCATCCTTTGAACTTCCTCATATTCCATTTCTTCGTCTTCTATACTATTCTGAATTTTCATGCCCAACCATGGTTTTATATCCTCTATACATAGCAAATTATATATAGCAAATTATATATATGAAACTTTTATTGTAGGCTTAAAACTATATAGTAATATATGCTATATCATTCTACATCTGCTCTTTTTTACTATTATTTTTTGTCAAATGCATTTAATTTTCCTCCATTTATTTTAGCTGATCCATGTTATTTCATGTATCAATATACAACGGTTTAACCATTTGTTTTTCTATTAAAAGGAGAATTGGGGCCATTTGAGGTCAATTTTCCACACCACTTTGTGCTCTATCATCATATCCTTTTCCTCCCTAAAAGTAACAATTTTTGTCTCTATAAATATACATAAAATAAACTTTTGTCTATTTCTTTCACTCACATGATTTATCCCTATTATTACCTGTTGCCATGGTTTTTATTTCCTTTGATGTCTAAAATCTCTTATATGAATATGATAGAATTTGGTTATTCCTTGTACATTTGAGGACAATTGAATTGTTTCTAACTTAGAGCTATTGTGAGTACTGTTCCTATGAATTATCATGTACCTGTTTTTATCTTTTGTTTTTTTAACGATTTTATTTATTTATTTGAGGGGGAGCAGGGCACAGGAGTAGAAGGAGAGGGATAGAGATTCTCAAGCAAATTCCACGCTATAAGACCTTACATGGGGGGCTTGATCTCACAGCCCTAAGATCATGACCTGAGCCAAAACCAAGAGTCAATCACTTAACTGACTGTGCCACCCAGACAGCCCGTCATGTACCTGGTGTTAGGCACATATATGAACATTTTCCTTTTGTGTATTATAAGTCATAGGATGTACGCATTTACTTCTTTATGAGCCATTACCCAACATTATTCTGTAGTGGATGTACTGATTTATGTTTCCATCATTGATGGATGAATAGTCCAGTTGCTCCACATGATGTTTTCTTGTAAGGTTTGTACTTTTCATCCCGTTTTAGAAAACTCTGTCTTCTCCAAAGTTATGCAAATATTATCTAATGTTACTGTCTAGAAGCTTTAATATTTTAACTTTCACACACATATCTTCATAACCAACCCAGAATTTATTTTTGCATATGTTTAAGTTACAGATCAAGATTCCTTTCTTTTTCCTTTAAGGTCATCCAATTGAGTTAGCATTTTTTATTGAGAAGTGGCCTTTCCTCTTTGCTTTGTGGTGTCACCCTTTTTTAAATCCACTCACATATATGTATATCTGTTCTTAACTGATCACCTTACTTGTCTGTGCTCGACCCAAATCCGTGTTGTATTGATTCTGTAGTTTAGTAACAAACTTTATAAATTTTGTCATCAAATCTGTTCTTCTTCAACATTCTATTGGATATTATTTATTGTTTCTTCGTTACTATATGAATTTTAGAATCAGCTTACTTTACTAACATGCACACTGTGTGTGAGTGTGTACATTCATATATTTTGTGATTATGATAGGTGAATACAAATTTAGAGTTGTCTTTTAATGTTGGATTGCTCCTATTCCTTTATATGTATATTTTGCTTCTTAAAGCTTTTTATTTATTTTTTTTTCAATATTGTAACTTCAACATTTCTGTGTCCTGATATTGAGGTGTTTATCTTCAGCCAAAACAGCTACATTTAAAAAATGAATATGGCAATATTTATCTTTTTATTATAGTATTTAGATAGTTTAAATATAATTTCTAATGTATTTGGGCTTAAGCCTGCCATCTACCTTACCTCTTCTTGCTTACTATAAAGATTTTTAATTTGCCTTATGTTATACTATTTTATTTATACATTATATCAGTAGAAAATTACAGTATAAAAGTTGTCTGAGTAGAGCCTGATATACGCAGTATTTTCTTTACTTCCTGGTAAATTCAAGAATCTTGGAACATGTAAATGCCTAAATTCCCTTCTGAATAAATATAAACATATTCTTTAATATGTATGTTTTATTGTCATATATTTTAATTGCCTATATACTTTAGATGAAAAAAGGGATGCCTTTTTTGTGTTTTAAATAGTCATAAATTTATCATTTTTGTTTCTCTTCATTTTTTTCTCTTTTTATTTGATCGGAGAATGTATTTCTTCTACCTGAAGAACTCCTATAACTTACAGTGTGGTTTACCATTGACACATTTTTTCAGTTGTTTGTCTAAAAGTGAATTTGGCTTTCATTTTTGGAAGAATATTTTTTTTTAAGATTTTTATTTATTTATGTGACAGAGAGAGAGAGAGATTACAAGTAGGCAGAGAGGCAGGCAGAGAGAGAGGGGGAAGCAGGCTCCCTGCCGAGCAGAGAGCCCGATAAGGGGCTCGATCCCAGGACCCTGAGATCATGACCAGAGCCAAAGGCAGAGGCTTTAACCCACTGAGCCACTCAGGCGCCCCTGGAAGAATATTTTTAACCAAATATAGGAATCTCAATTGGCAGTTATTTTATTTTCACACATAAAAAATATCATTTCAGTGTCTTAATTTGTGTGGGAATTTTAGCTGTTGGTATTATGGTGGTCGCTTTGAAGGCAATGTGTCTGTTCTCCCTAGCTTTTAGAATATTTTCTTTGTTTTTCAAGCATTGTAGGTATGATTTTCTTTGTTTTGTTGAGATTAGTGTTCGTAGAACTTCTTGGATCTATAGCTTGATGTACTTTGTCAATTTTGAAATATGATCAACTGTTGTTTCTTCAAATAGTTATTTATTATATTCTATCTCTTACTTTTTGCTTCATTGTATTAAGCCATTTTCCAGATGTCCTTATACTATTTTCTATGATTTTTAAAATTTTCCCTTTCCTGGCTTCAACCATTTTTCTTTTTTTGGTCTATTAGTTTGTTTCTTTTTCAAATTTGCGCTAATGCAATGAATTGGATTGACAAATTAGATATATACAAATCAGAGATCCTACCCAGAACCCAGTGTTACTAATCATTTCAAGAATGTGTGCCATCAATTGGCCTAGTTGAAGCTGGAAGGCTTCTGGGACACCATTGATGTTTCTTATTGGTGATGACTCCTTAGTGCATCAAGCATGTCCCTTTGGCTTAGAATAAATGAAATTTCTGAGTGAGAGACAGTGTACAATTTACCTGCTCTTGATTGAGCAATTATGTTGTTTCCTGTTAAATAAACTCCAGTTAAAAAAGAAATTAAAGATAGCTTCAGTGTTGCCATTGTTTTTTTAAACACTTAGTATTTTGTTTTTGAAATGATTCTCTTTATTTCACTTAATGCATTTCTTAAATTATAATGGAATATCTATCTTCATTATCTACTGATCTATCAGTAAGAGTCTGCCTATAAATCTGTCATTATAGTCTTCATTTTTATCTTTTCATGACTTTCTAAAGGTTCATCAATATTTCTTTGCTTGATTCAATACAAATGCAGTCAAGTAGAATACGTCTAAAACTGTGGCCAGCTTAATTTACCACAATCAATTTACAAATGACCAGGAATCTAGGAATTATCAGTATGTAAAACTTCTCTACATTTTCAGAACCTCAATATATCAATTTGGCTGAATGTTTCAAGAACACTACATCTATGTGAGTAGCACACAAAAAGTGTTTAATAATAGAAGTGGCAAAATTGACAGATTTATTTTAAAGAAGCTATCTTGGGAAGAAATTCCCTCTCTTCATTTATGAGGTAATTGAATAAAATAATCAGAACTCTTTTGAAGTTATCTAGGGAACACACACACATGTAGACACACACCACATTTTCATATTTTTGTCAATTACATTTATTTAAACCCCCAAACTTACTGCAAAACTTTATTTTGAAGGCTATTTTGATGGGTTTATTTTTATTTTTTCCCCCAAATACTTTTATTTTTTCAGTGTTACAAGATTAATTGTTCCAGCACCACACCCAGTGCTCCATGCAATATGTGCCCTCCTCAGTACTCACTACCAGGCAGTTTTAAAAATTAATCCTAACTCCTTATGGAAAAAATTCTGTGAAAATAAAAATACTCAAATCAGAGAGAGGTTCTGACGATAATTCCCAAGTTAGAGTGTTGAAACTGTGTTCAACAAAGGTGATATTTTTGGATTAAGGCCGAATCTTCAATACATTGAAAAGAAACAATAATACATTAGATATATACTCTTTAATTTAATTTTAAAGTCTGTGTCATAGTATAGTTATAACTTTAAATATAGCTTTAATTAACCTAATTTATTATCCAAAGAAAATCTTTTATTATTCACTTCTAGTAAGAAAATTACTATGTCTTTTTGGAGGCATAATTGGGACCTTCAATAAAGTAAATTGTAGAGTTTTGTTTTGGCCCTGTGTAGCATGAGATTTCTTGTAAGTTAGTAGAGGTTTATAATACAAGTTTGGGCAAAATACTGTAACAAAAATAGGGTGGTGAAATAAAAGAACTTTTAAAATCTATAATATCCTCACAAATTTACTAAAACTTCATTCCTTTTTCCCTTTAGAGAAATTTTGGTATTTGTCAACTTGTTTGGTTAGTTAGTTGATTTCTCTCCAGGCTTTTTCCCTAAGCATATTACTCATTGTAGAATATACTTTAAAGTTTCTCTCTTGAAAATCTGATATCAGTTGTTGACTTTTTATAAAAACTATGGTTTTAAGGAAAAGGAATGATGTGCTTCTGATTTTAAGTCTCAGTGTATTTTTTATTTGTTCTCTACTGATCTATCTTCTGTCTATCCAGCATCCATCCATTTATCTATCTATC
Organism: Procyon lotor; assembly: GCA_028646535.1. Taxonomy (NCBI): domain Eukaryota; kingdom Metazoa; phylum Chordata; class Mammalia; order Carnivora; family Procyonidae; genus Procyon; species Procyon lotor. The sequence continues at coordinate 998 of JAQQSY010001021.1, read as the reverse complement.
TATCCATCTATAATTGTTTGTTACTTGTTATAGGATCATTAGCTCTGACTTTTCTAACAGTAAGTATTATAGGCAAAGTTTAATTTTCACACGTAGACACATTTTCTGAGCTATTGAGTATAGTTTTTAATGTAACTGCTTTACAATTCTAAAGAATTCAGCTGAACAAAGAAATAATTTGACATTATAGTAATAGTTTTTTGAAGGTCTGCAAATCATGATTAGAGAGTGATTTTCTCTACATTTTGTTTGTATGATTTTTTTATAAATAAACTCTAGGAACAATTTTAGATTTACAATAAAATTAAACAGATAATAACAGAAGTTCCCAATGTATCTTACATCATTGTTTCCTCCGTTATCAACATCTTATATTAGCATGGTACATTTGTTACAATTAATGAACCAATACATTATTATTAGCAAAAAAATCCATGCTTCGATTTCTTTAGATTTTATTTTTATTTATTTTTTTAAAGATTTTATTTATTTATTTGACAGAGAGAGAGAGATGACAAGTAGGCAGAGAGGCAGGCGGGGGGTGGGGGGTAAGCAGGCTTCCTGCTGAGCAGAGAGCCTGACATAGGGCTCCATCCCAGGACCCTGAGATCATGACCTGAGCCAAAGGCAAAAAGACTTTAACCCACTGAGCCACCCAGGTGCACTGATTTCTTTAGATTTTAACCTAATATCCTTTTCCTATTCTAGGATCTTGGCATGGATGCCAAAATAAACATAATCCTCTTGTCTCCTTAGGCTCCTCCTGGTTTTGCAAGTTTCTTAGACTTTGCTTGTTTTTATCAAAACCACAGTGAGATACCACCTCACACCAGTCAGAATGGCTAAAATTAACAAGACAGGAAATGACAGATGTTGGCGAGGATGCGGAGAAAGGGGAACCCTCCTACACTGTTGGTGGGAATGCAAGCTGGTACAGCCACTCTGGAGAACAGTATGGAGGTTCCTCAAAAAGTTGAAAATAGAGCTACCCTACGATC
>JAQQSY010001020.1:0-14690 GCA_028646535.1 Procyon lotor | reverse complement strand
TCATAAGTCAAATATTAAACATGAAAGATATTTTGAAAAATATTTTATTGTTAAGCATTTTTTTTTAAATACAAATTTGAGGCTGGATTTTAAAGAAGGATTGGAATAAGACTGAATTCTCCTGTCAACAAAAGATGAAACTGAACTGTTTATGTCATGTAACTTTTTCATAATACCCACAACTATATTTCTTTAGAAGTTACCTGAAGCAAGGTCTCTGTATGGCTCAGTCATGCATGGAGTCTGCATGTCCTTCTCCCTCCCTATCTGCTCCTCCCCCTGCTTGCATTCATACTCACAAGCACAGGCATTCTCTCTCTTTCTCTCTCTCAAATAAATAAATAAGTCTTTAAAAAAATAGTAACTTAATTCACTTTTAGTGTCTATGGGAGAAAAATAAACTCCCTTTGTCTTTTATGTTAGATTCAGATTACGTTATGTCCTAATTAGAATTTTCTATTTAATTTTTATTTTAATTCAGTTTTCTACAACTTTTAACTTTTGATCATGCTGCAGAGTCATGGACCTAAATTACCCTCACATAGTAATCACCTATAAAACTGGAGAAATTGTACAAAATAATTGTTTTCAGATGTTGGACAACAGTGAAAATCAGTCATTTCTGTGAAAGGGACACATAGTAGGTAAGCTCTATAAATATCCCAATTTTCTATCTGGAAAATTGGGATATTTATAGAGCTTACCTACTCTATAGGTAATATTCCAGAACACAGCGAAAAGGGTTCTATAGGGTCTTTCTGAATTGAGAACACAGAAATCAGAGTTTGAGAAGTCTAGACAACTGGAAATCACAGAATAGAGTTCCAGGGAGAACAAACCTATACAGAAAAAGAACACCACCAATCTGATTTGGGATTATCTTCAGTTTTTGTTGAATACAGCCTGTTGAAGATCCCCATATGTAGGGAGAAACTCCATGAGGCTAAGTAACAAATGACCAGCATTAGCTCCAAGCCGCATAATTCTGAGAGCCCAGATAAGATAGTTTTTTGTATTATGATTAGCAAGAATAGAAAGTCCCCTTTAATGGTATGGATAATTCTGTAGACACCTCAAAAAGTCCTCACCCTAAAAATACAGCTAAACTTTTCCTAGATTTATGGCTGCTCTAAACTGTAGCACTGGTTAGTAATTAAAAAATAAATAAATAAATAAAGTTGATATCCAATTAAGTTAACTATCTGCTAGAACAAAGCACAGTGCTCCTTATTTTTATTTTTTTAATTTTAATTTTAATTTTTAAAGATTTTATTTATTTGACAGAGAGAGGCACAGCAAGAGAAAGAACACAAGCAGGGGGAGCAGGAGAGGGAGAAGCAGGCTCCCCACTGAGCAGGGAGCCCAGGAGCTTGATCCCAGGACCCTGGGATCATGACCTGAGCCTAAGGCAGACGCTTAACAACTGAGCCATCCAGGAGCCCCCGCAGTGGTCCTTTATCGGTAGAAAATAAAATTCAGATTCTCAGCATTAGAATACCCAGACTCCAATCAAAAATACTTGCTATGTCAAGAAGCAAGAAAGTGTGACCCAAAGTCTAGAGGGAAATCAGTCAAAAGAAACAGAACAGTTATATAGACGTAGGAATTAGGAGATAACAGCTTTTAAAATTATTACCAATGTGTTCAACATGTTCAATGATTAAAAGTAAATGGCTCATGGACTGAATTGTGTCCTCTCAAAACTGGAGTTAAGCTTTAAAACCCAAACATGACTATAGCTAGAGATGGGACTTTAAAGAAGTAATTAAATAAAATGAGGTTATAATTATGGTGTCCTAATGCAAGAAGATTGGAGTTCTTACGGGAAGAAGAGACACCAGGAGGGCACACACATAGAGAAAAGGCCATATGAGGACACAAGGAGAAGACAGAGGTCTGCAAACCAAGGAGAGTTCTCAGCAGAAACTAATACTGCTTGTAGCCTTATTCTGAACTTCCAGCCTCTATAACTGTGAGAAAATACATTTCTGTAGTTTAAGTCATCCAGTTTGGATAGCATGGTATGCAAGCCCTAGAAGACTAATAGAAATTCTAGCAAATATAAATGGGTAGAAGTATGTCATTTAGACCCAAGACTTTGAGATAGTTCCAGATTTCTACATGTTATTGATTTCTGATGTGATTCCCTGCAATCAAAAAATATACTCTGGCTCAGTCAGTAGTTTGTGATCCTTCATCTAAGGGTCATGACTTCAAGCACAATAGGCATGGAGCCTACTTTAAATAAATAAATAAATTTAAAGTATGTATGTATATTCTTTGTGAGTACAGTTCTTCTAAATGCTTTGAAATACATTTTGTTCTCAGAATATATTGTTTTGATGAATGAGGCATGGACACTTAACAGAATGCATGTTTTGGTGGTGGTGTATGAATTATACAGTACATGTCAATCAGGTCAGATTTGTTGATAATATTACTCAAAACTTCTGTGTCTTTACTGTTCCATATAATAATGTGATATTGGTATTGGAATCTCCAAGTAAAATTTTAATTTATCTTTTTTTCTGTTCAGCCTGTCAATTTTTACATTATTTGAAACTGTCTTCTTGGATGCATGCACAAGTAGATTGTCCAAAAAAGAGCAAATTAGACCAAAACCTTATAAAAACATAAAATAATCTACAGACAACTCATTAGAAACAATAAGAGAGTTTATTAAGATTTTCCAATCTGATATAAATATGAGAAAACAAATTATGTCTCTATAAACCACCAATAAGAAGTTAAAAAACTTACTTCAAAATGTTTCATTTGTAGCATCAAGGAAAATGTAAGTTAAATAAGAACATGTCAGGTAGAAGATATTTAAAACTCATTGGGAAAATTATTTTTTAAATAATTGAAAGACATTAAAGTTGTACTAAATAAAGGGAGACATAAACCATGTGTGTTATAAGGAAAACTATATGTGGTAAAAATGTCAGTTCCTCTCAATCAATGATTTTAATGTAATTACCATATTTTCCCCCAAGGAAGTTATCTCTAAAATGCAAATTTAAGCCAGAGTGTCTGAGTGGCTCAGTGGGTTAAGCAATCAACTCTTGATTTTGGCTAAGGTCATGATTTCAGGTAAGATCAAGCCCCATGTTGGGCTCTGTGCTGGGCTTAGACCCTGCTTAAGATTATCTCTCTCTCTCTCTGCCTCTCTCTCTCCTCCTCCCGCACCTATTTTTTTTTTTTTTAATGTAAATTTAGGAGCCAAAATCAGAATAGCCAAGATACCTTTAAGGACAACAAATGTGAAGAGGAGCAGAAAAAGGAAATGGAGAAAGTGAGACAGCAGCAGAATGGGTTTGTTCTACCACACACAGATCAAGAATTATAAAGGTCTAATAATGAAGACAGAGAGATTATTGGCACAGAGACAGAAAAAATTTAGTCTGTGGAACCAAATAAAGAACACAAAAACAAAATATATGGGAACACATTAAAAGTCAGAGCTGGTTTTGAAGCTCTTTAGGAAAAAAAATGCTGTTAAATGAGTGGTAGTGGGACCATTACTTATCCAGACAAGAAAAAGTTGATCGTGGATAATAAATAAAATATGCCAAAAATAAACAAACCATACAAAAAAAGAAAATTAAATACTGGATGATTTAAAGACTTACATTTCAAAAGCAGAAATTTAAACCTTTTAGGAGTACACATTGGCAACACAGAGTAAGAAAAGATGAAAGGATACCTTTTATTACACTTATAAAATCTTATACACTTATACACTTATAAAAAATCTTGACAATTATGACATTAAAGTAAAACCTTTTGTTTATCAAAAGCCACCTTTAAAAAAAATGGAAAAAGAAAAGAAATGGAAAAGGAAAACAAAGACTATGAGGACATTTTTATACAAATCACTTATGTATATTGACCTTCAGAAAGATAGTCAGGCCTGCAAAAAAATCCCAAAATATAGGAAAAGGCATTTCACCAGTTGAACACATTTGGAATGACTCTGAAACCTATGAAAAGATGATTAAGGGGACTAACAATTAGAGAAGTGCAAATTATGACCACAATAAAGTATCATTTTATACCCTTTAATTATGTAAAATTCAGAAATCCTATATACTCAGCCATCAAAAAAAATTAAATCTCTTCATTTGCAACGACATGGATAGAGCTAGACAGTATGATGCTAAGTGAAAGAAGTCAGTCAGAAGAAGACAAATACCATATGATTTCACTCAATTTCAATTACGTGGAATTAAGCAACGAAACAGATGAACATAGAAGGGAAAAGAGAGAGAGAGAGAGACAAACCAGAAAGCGGACTCTGAACTACAGAGAACAAAGTGAGGGTTGATGGAGGGGAAGTGGTCCCTGTGGGAGGGCTAAATTGATGGTGAATATTAAGGAGGCCACTTGTGATAAGCACTGTGTGTTTTATGTAAGCAATGTATCGCTAAATCCTACATGTGAAACTAATATTATACTATATGTTAACTAAGGGGAATTTAAATAAAAACTTAGAAGGAAAAAAAGAGAAATTCACATGTCCAGCATAAGAGTATGGGGAAGGAAGAGATATCACACACTATTGGTGAGATTATAAATTGATTTTAATAATGTGTTCATACTATTGGGAGATATTTCTCCATGAGTCTCTCACATCTTCTGATCACCTTTGCTTTGACTATCTTTTTTCCCTCCCCAAGGATGTTTGGATAGTAAATACCCTTGAAAGATAGAAAGAGTGATTCCCTCTGGAGCAGTGGACAAATGTGAATGCTGTCCAAGACAGTACAGACAATGTCTCCTAGGAAAAGGTTGGACTGATCTGCTTGTGGTCCTTTATAAAAGATTAGGGTTTGCTAAACTCAGGTTCCTCTGCTGCAATGTCCTCCCAGAGTGCGTGCAGGCATCACATGGCTCTCAGATGTCATACTGTGGGAAATGAGAACAAGTGATGTTACTCTGGCTACTGTTTTTGTTGAGAGTAATAAACTGGTCTTTTATCTTTGAGCTAAGAGATTTGTTTTCCTATCGATATCCATGGAACTGTGGCAGGCTAACTTGTTAGCTCACAGGCAAGGTAAATTCCTAGAACCTTCACAGTTCTTGGGAGTTCTGATTACAAGGATGTGATAGTGACAGAGACATGTCTTTCTGGAAAAGAAAGATAAAGACCTCTCTGCAGGCTGATTAATAGAAAGTCCTCAGGAGCTCCTCAGGAATATGTATGGACTTATTGACCAAACTGCGCGGTCTATCAGGCAATAAATACTCCTCCACTATTCGTCCTGTTAATGAGGAGATGGTTACAGACTGAGCACCAGGAAGTAAATTCCAAAAGCTGCCTGGATGCTGTCCCAGTTACTGTTCACTCTCTGGGTTTGTGCAGATGAGAGAAGGGGCACTAGAGACAGGCAGTAAAGAAACTGGAAACTAAAATGTTTACAAATGTATCATCTGGGGTGCTTGAGTGGCTCAGTCGTGAGTATGCCTTTGGCTTGGGTCATGATCCAGGATCCTGGGATCCAGCCCCACATTGGGCTCCCTGATCAGCAGGAAACCTGCTTCTCCCTCTCCTCCCCCTGTTTGTGTTCCCTCTCTCGCTGTGTCTCTCTCTGTTGAATAAATAAATAAAATCTTTTAAAAAATAATAAGTAAATAAATGTATCATCTATTGGTATGTTTTATGCCAAAAAATAATACATTGTATTATTAAAAATGAGTTCTAGGTGCAAATGTTGAAGGACATTGGCAAGAATTTATGAGGATTTTAGATTTTGTGCTTTACACAACAGACAGAGAAGTTTAAGCAGTGGAATGACCAGATTTTTAAAAATGTAAGTCTACTGTTCATTCTGGGAAGAAACTAGAAAAAAGGGAGATCATTTAGAGGTTATTGCTGCAATAAAAAGAAGAGAACAGAACATAATAGTTGAATCAGTTAAATGGAATGAGAAGAATTGGCCCCAGTAAAAAAACTCTGTGGGAAGTAACAAAGTATCATGAAAGGGGTAAGCATGGTCAATATTTTCAATTTTGCCTTCCATGGCCATGGATAATATAAAGTATATAGAGATATAATTGAAGATATTGATATTCCCTATGTTGATATACCATAAACTAAAAAGATCATTAATAGGAAACTGATCTTGGGGCCCCTAGGTGGCTCAGTGGGTTAAGCCGCTGCCTTCGGCTCAGGTCGTGATCCCAGGGTCATGGGATCAAGTCCCACATCGGGCTCTCTGCTCGGCGGGGAGTCTGCTTCTCTCTCTGTCTCTGCCTGCCTCTCTGCCTGCTTGTGCTCTCTCTCTGACAAATAAATGAATAAAATCTTTAAAAAAAAAAAAATAGGAAACTGATCTTTTAATTTAACCATTGTTAGAAAAGTGATTCAGTATCATTGCTTCTAAGTTAATATTTAATTTTGACCAGCACCTCTCAACATGAATTAAGTTTTTAAACTCTATGCTATAATTAATTTACCTTATGATTTGTCTATTATTACTTTTTCTTTCTTTTCATTTTTTTTCTTTTTTTACTAAGACATTCAAAATCAAATTTGGGTGTCAATCAACTATGTCTTTCATGTTAGGTAGTTCTACTTATACTTTTCTTGATCTTTTACTCAATTCTGATTTATATTTTCCGTTTCAAGTTTATATCTTTCATTGGATGCATTTTTATAAGGTCTTCTACTGGTTTCTGTTGAACAAATTATCATGAAATATTTAGCCAACAAATAGGAATATATAAACAAAAATTCTATTCCTATATTTTCTGTAACAACAGCAAAAAGATAGTATTCTTTATGGCAACATGCTTTCAAGAAGCCTAATTCAACTGATTAAAGTAGACATGAATAAATAGTAGAGAGGGGCTTCTGAACATCCCAGGGAGAGACAATGAGTAATAGAGATGCCAGGAGGGAAATCAGTTTCATTAATGGACACAAATAACTTCTAAAATGTTGCCAGAAGTTGCGACTTTCATGTTTAAGATCTTAAAAATGATACACTATCAGTTTTTCTCATCTCAGTTCGAGAACCAAATCACAGAAGCATAGGACACAATAGGGAATAAGTTGCTTTACTGAGTGGTATGAGTGAACACAGGCAAAATTATGAGGACCAAGCAAAGGGACACTAACAATCATTTACTGAGCTCTTGATTCTGAGAATAAATTTAGGTTGCTTTCAGCTAGGTAATTCTCTGCTGGTCTAAACTGGTCTCCTTCATTCATCTGTGTTCAGCCTCTGGTCCCCTCAACCAATCTGTTTCAGGAGGTTGACTGGATGACAAAAGGATAACAAGGACGGCTGGATCACATGCCTTTTCTCATACAGCAGTCTAATCCAGTCTCATTTATGTGATAACAAAATGTTCCAAAATCAGCAATTACAAATGCTTTTCAAGTTGTTGATGCTGCATGATTGCCAATTTCCCATTGGCTAAGCTCAGTCACATGGCTCCTGCAGATTTAGGGTGTGGAGGAGACACAACCCCTTAATGAAAGAGGAAAATGGTGATCATTTCTGCAATCATATTCTTTTTTTTCTAGCAATGATCATTCACATTCTTTTCACATAAAAATTATATCCATTATATCTCAAGACTCAAAATTCTCATCCGGGGTCTAGGATCAAGTGATGCCTATCAAGTCCTGATAGCATTCTCTTCACCCAGGAGTGCTTCCTACTCCCTAAATATGTTAGTACCTCTCCCATCCCTGAAAGTTCTATGCTTTTATTTATTTTTTATAAAATATTTTTAGCTTTTTATTTGAGTACCAGCTTTCATCCTAGAAGGAATACAAGGGTAGAGTCAATATTTCATATATTCCTGCATATCCAATCCCAATCATTACTTTTGTATGGTCATATTCTTTAAACTTCCTTTAAAATTTTGAATGAAGAAATGAATGATAAAAGTTAATCATCTGATGATGCAAGAAAGCATTCTTTATATAATCTCAGATTATATAAAGTAGGCTATTTTTTGCAAGAATAATATACAAAATTGAGTTTTTATAGAATCACAAATAGGTAAAGATCAACATGACAATATACAAATGAAGTTCTAATTAGTGCGTATCATGCCATTTTTTACTTTGGCACTGTATAATCACTCGGGAATTATTCACAAATTCATATGCATAAGCGGAAAGAATTGGTCAATTCAGCAAATATCAAAGAGTCTACTTATAACTTCTGATTTCCAAAGACTTCCTATTATCTTGATGTTATCACTAGAAATATTTTTGTACACCTGCTTTTCCATACACAGAGTCTAAACAAATGCAAATGAGTAACACATAAAGTTTTTTCTCTTTGTATCCCTGTAATTTTAAGCCAGAAGAGTCAGGAAAACTCAGATTTGTATGAAAATATGAAAAGAGATTCAGCATTTAAAAACAACCCTGCAAAAGTATTTTCAATATAGACCATTGGCAGGCATGTCTTTGCCAGTGAATGTTTACTACTAGGACCAATGTTTTATCTATACAAAAGTATCTATATAAGTGGGCACATTGGTATTACTGCATTACTCTATTAACTTAGCATTTCTATGGTCATTAATAGGACTATGTATAAATCTGTGCATAACAGAATTTAAATATCTATGTGTATACTGTGCGTACACCTGTTTATTGGATATGCAAGGGCTTGTCAAGGGACTGTGGAGGGAGAGGAACATTTATTATGAATGCTAGGTGCTGTTCAAGGTGCCTTACCTAAAGTTACAAGACATCCCTCACAGTTATCCTGTGCTGTCTGTGTTATGAGGTTTCTGTTACACTGGAGGAAACTTCCTCAGGAAACAGATTATTATTATATGATCACAACTGAATAATTTTTGGAGTCAAGAATCAACTCAGACCTGCTCTTTCTCCTCATCTCCATGAAAAGAGAGTAATTGTAATCAATAGTGATTAATCAAACATTTATCATGTTACAGGAGGATTTCTTGAGGCTGAAGGTAGGGATATAGCCAGCCCTTAAGAAGAAACAAGAATGTGGAAATGGAATAATGAAAGAAAAACAGGTATATTCTCTGCTTTAATTTTTGTTTATCTCTTAGTGCTTTTCTATGGCATTTCTTTGATTTTTTTTTTTTTCTGTTAATGTCAACTTACCTGGCTTCTTTGGCACAAAGTAGGAGATTCTCACTTCACCACAGCTCAGCAAAGATCTTCTGCTTCTAGGAGAGAGCTTACTTTTCAGGAAAGACAATTTGGATAAGTATAATTTAGATCAACTTATGTATCACTCCAATCAGTTATGGCACAAAAAGTCCGGATTCTGAGTATAAATACTGCTGCCAAGGCCCATTCAGGAAAAAGTTAAGAAGCCCTCTTACAGGGCTAAAACTCTAAAAGGATTTTTCTGGTTTTGTTTCTTGTTTTATTGGTTTGTTTTGTTTACAAAAGGAAGTGTAAAAGGAAGGAGAAAGATAGAATAAAAGGAAGAGTATGAATTTTTTTTTCTAGTGTTACAAATGTTACATCCAAAATAGTTGGGTAATAGTGTTTTAGTGTCTGATTAGTTCTTTAGAGAAGTTTTCATGTGAGAATTTACATAGATGACAGAAAATTTGGGACCAATTATAATAATATTTGCACTGACACTCTAATCCAATTGGTTTTGTTTTGGCAAATAATTTCTCAAAATTGCCAGACCATTTTCTAGCCAAGAAGCAATGCATAGTTACGAAAATTTGGAAATTAGCATAAATGGATCCCTTTTTTTTTTTGCTTCTCAAGAAAAAAAAAACTATAAAGAAACAGGTTGCAGAAAACAAGAAACAGTCATAGATATAAAAATGAGAAAAAATAATAATCGGTTTTGGATAATACACACAACTAAATTTCTTAGATGAATAATACTATCAAGGAGGTACTGCTATGTTTCTCATTTTTTACTACCTAAAACTCAATAAGCATACAAGAAAGTAAATATATAAGCTGACTCTGTATTCTTTTTTTTTTTAAGATTTTATTTATTTATTTGACAGAGAGATATCACAAGTAGGCAGAAAGGCAGGCAGAGAGGGACGCAGGCTCCCTGCTGAGCAGAGGCAGATAGCCCCGATGCAGGGCTCGATCCCAGGACCTTGAGACCATGACCACCACTTCAACCCACTGAGCCACGCAGGCGCCCCCTGACTCTGTATTCTAAGAAGACAAAACCATGATGATGCAATATTTTATTGCTAAAACCACATTTTGAGTCAGAGTTTTGCAGAACAATTATTTTGGTGGAAATCTCTTATTTCAGAATCAAATAGATTTCCTGCTGTTAAAGTTGAAAATCCCTGCAGATGCAGGTTATTTCTTTATTTCCGATCAGAAATATCTTCAGCAACTCATCCCAGTTGGGTTCCAGAGTTGTGAATTGGTATTGTCATTTCTTTTCTAACCACTTCACACTCTATCACGGAGATAGGCAATATAGAGAATAAGGGCAGAGCTTATACAGAGAGAAAGTTACTGAGTTTATAGGTATATTTCAAGTTAGGAATATTTGATTCTGGCCTCCCATTCTGAAAATATAAAATACCCATTTTTATTAATAGTTGCATCATCTTGTAGAAATTCTGAGTTTCTTTTTACATACTTACATTTTTCTTTATTTCATATTGACGAGGTACACGTTTTAAAAAATTCATTGTATTTTCTAATCATGAACCAAACAATTCATGTATCTATAAAATTAGATAAATTATATTTTTATGAAATTTATGAAATATTTTGATATATTTTATGAGTTATTATATGAAATTATATTTTTATATTCTCAGTAGAAGAAATCTTTTGTATAGCTTATGAGAAGATATTTTCAAGACAACTTTATAATATTAATTTGATGTAAATATAAGTAAAAAATGTATATTAATATCCTTCTGGGCAAAATGATACTTCAGTATTTAGAATAAAATTATGTTATTTATTTATTATATTTAATTACATATTTGCACAAAGCATATCTGCCTCAAAAAGTTTTGAATTTCATCTTTTCATAATTAAAGTTCCAGATTTTCTTCAAAAAGCTTGCATCTGGAAGTTATAGAGGTTTAACCACAAAAATAGTGCAAGAAAATACTTCAAGTTAATAGAAACCCATGCTTCTTTTTAAAAAGTGAGGAATTTACAAACCAAGGTAGTTAAATAATGAGTATTATGAGTCTTTCTTTCTCTCTTGGAAACATTTATTACCAGCGGAACTTTTAAATTAAGACTTACCTCCTGTTGTTATTGATTAGAGTCCCAAGATGGATATGGAGTATCCATGTTATTTATAACTAATAATCTTGATTTGGAAATTGGTGTACTGGGTTGCTAGGCTTTTCCAATTATACCACATGTAGCACAACCTCCAGAGATTTCCAACAGAATATTACTTTTCATTATCACTCCTCTTACATCTTGAGGCTTATTGACAATCAACCCTAACCCAAGCAGGTTCTCATAGGTAACCCTTCCCCCACATTGGCAAAACACACAATGACAAAGCCAAAAATAAAATGAAATGTTGTCACAATAATGTATGTAAGTTATGGTATATTTTGTCTTTAATGAAATGGTATAGAAAATGGTTCTTCCTTACTTCCCCCCCACTCAAGCTAGCAACAAGATTACCCTGTAATGAGGATCTTTTCTGAGAAACTTGGCATTTGATTCATGCGCATTTTTTCCATGGATGCCAACAGTAACTTAGCAGACACAACTGTAAAAATCATTATGACTCCAACACAATTCTCATGCTTTAAATGGATCAGATCTTAGAATATGCTTTTGTAATTGACCCAATCACCATATTTTTATATACAGATGTATTTCACACTAGTCAAAATACCTTTTCCCAGCAGAAGTCACCTTACCACAATCCAATTTTCACCTGTTTAATTATTACCTTAAATTGATTTTATCAGTTGGACCTCATCTGGCCTTCGATTACCATTGTTTCATCTTCATCATAAAGTACTGATATAAAATCTGAGAACTTACTGCATAAAGGTAGCTTTTACCAGAGTTGGCACAGAATAAGAAATTTACATTTTATTTGCAGAAGTGTGATTTATCTCTTCATGTGTTCATTTAACAAATATTTATTAAATACTGACTCTATTCTTAGTATTTGTAGGCACTTTGTTATTTTATCTCAAAAATTAAAGAAAATTTTTTAAAAAACATAAGTGGTTACTTCAGGCAGTCTGCTATTTTTAAATATATTGTGCTCTGTCTAGTATTATTCATGTGGAAAATACACGGAATATCATTCAGTTCAAGTAGAACCTAGTTGTGACATCAATCACTGCCTATCCGTAGGGATTGATTCCCATATTACATATAGAGGAAGGTTTCTCATTCCTCCTCCAAGACTCTATATGTGACATTTAGAAATATTTATTTTCATTTAGAGAATAAAATTTTCAGATAGAGGGTGATTTATTTTTGAACATCAGTTTGGAGAAGAAAATTCACAGAATACATGAGAGGGTTTCTTTTTTTTTTTTTAATAATCAAGAAAGACATAATCCAAGGATAGAGGTGCAGGTAAATCCAAATAGCAAGGTAAGAATTTCCGGATAAGGGAAATACACAATATACTTTTGCAAGAAAATCTGTAAAAAAAATTCCCAGTCAAGAAATTCTTTTACAGAGTCTTAAAATTCTGGAAAAGTGGCACAAGAATATTATGGGATTTCAATTTTAACAATGTCAATGCAAGCTAACTGATCAATCTTTGTAGCAGTAAAATTTAAAATTCTAAAACATTGTAAGAGTTTATTAACTATAGACATTTTTATTTTTCCTTGCTTTTATTAATTATTCTTTTCAGAACACTTGACATACATTGTACATGTGTGAGGCTAATCAGTTTCACAATTAATAACACTGGGGAAATATTGGGAGAGAAGAAACACATTCTTTTTAATATTATACAGGTCAATGGTTTAGCTATTGCATTATTTTTCATATTTCTTGAGTATGAAGTCTTTTCCTGGATGTGGGAAGAGCTAGTAAAAAGAATCAAGTTTTTATTAATTCACTGGCATTTAATGTGACTATTTTCTTCCCTTTTTTTGTTTCTGTCTTGTAACATTTATTATCTCTAACACATACAGTTAATGGATTCCACTTAGAACGTTGTCAGAATGAGTAATTCCTATGGAAATACTTTTCTGATACATTTTGTGAAAAATTAACAGTATTACATTACAGAATTTGTTCATTTCTATAAGACTGAATTTTCATTCTAATGTATGAAATATGACTGAAATAAAGCATTTGGGTTCATATTTGGTTCTCCAAGAAGAAGAGCCTGTGTCAAATGCAGTTGATATATTTAGATGGTCCTCCAGAAGAAGGCGGTCAGAGGGTTGGGAGGCAGGAGAGGGCACCAAAAGCAATCAAGTATGTCCCAGACTCACTGCGATGCCAACTCCTGCTCCAGAAGTTCTGGAAGGTAAATTATCTCTGGGTTCATACTGCCTTCACTTAAAAGAGCTGGCTATTTGCCCTCTCATACCAGTCACTTATTAGCCACAAGTGGCCCCAGGGCTGGACTGGGGAGAATTTGTATTAAAATACAAAATACAAAATCACTTCCCATGGGCTATGCAAATGATGTCATTGGTGTAAACTATTAATAGCAAAACAAGTAGAATGGGTACACACACATGATGAAAGGAATCTGAACGGAGGTAAATGGAACAACTTCTGCATCCCATTATGGTTTCAACACTTACTCAGACCCTCTTTCTTTCTACATTAAGCTTATTCAGCCCTCTAACAACATATTCAGATTGGTCAAATTCTGGGGAGAAACAAAAGAGAGGAGGACACTCTAACCTCTGTTACTGCAGATGTTCCTAAGATGATTATTTCTACTTATTGTCTTCTTCCTCTACCACACATAGTATAGACCTCACTCTGAGCTATTAGACCTGCTGGTCAAAGTGGTTTGCCTGATAAGATGAATTAGAATTTCATCTTTAAGCAGCCTGAGCCTTTGGGTATCATACCTTTTTAGGTCCAGGTTGACGCAATTGCTGATTCACAGCTAAAACTAGGCATGGGAATACTACCTGATTCGACAGCACATTATGTGAATATCAGCCAAATTTCTTTCTTTGCCCTATTATGATCTAGCCATTCTATCTCTTTTTGATAATTGGTTCAATTACTTTGCCAGTATTTTAACATTGTTTACCTACTAGTTTACTGTTATGAGTCGCTATGAGTCCCTAAAAGGACTGGGTAGTATCCAAATGTTTAAATCCAGCAGGACTCTAACCCTATCTGTTAGTGAGAGAATCACCCCACTGTGAAAGGCTATCTGGACCCAGAAAGACAAAATTTGTAAAAATGATGGTGGTGATGTGTGCGGTGGGGGAGTGGGTTACCTGGCTGGCTCAGTCAGAAGGGCATGCAGCTCTTGATCTTGAGGTCATGAGTTTGAGCCCCAAGTTGGGTGTAGATATTACTTAAAAAGAAAGGAAGGAAAGAAGGAAGGAAGGAAGGAAGGAAGGAAGGAAGGAAGGAAGGAAGGAAGGAAGGAAGGAAGGAAGGAATACTTAAAAAAGAAGTTATAAGAATATGAACTATGATTTCCCAAGTGAGTGTTTAGGAATAATGGTGAATAGGTTACTCCTATTTCTACTTATATACTCCCACACTCATATAATTTACCTACAGTAGATCATATAATGCA
>JAQQSY010001019.1:0-14691 GCA_028646535.1 Procyon lotor | reverse complement strand
CTCATGAGCTCACTTCTGTGGTGCAGAGGGAGGTGATGGGAGACTGTGATTGACAAGTCTCCCAAAGGCACCAAAACCAGTAGATGGGGAATTAACCACACCATCCAAGGTCCCCTTCCAGGCCTCTCCACAATGAGCACCAGAGTGTGTGTTGCCAAATGGGGGGGAGAGGGCTTGCAGGAGCGGAGCCACTGTTTGTGGGGAGGTGAGCCCAGGGGATAACAGTCTCTGCTTGGGCATCCTTCCCTAGTTTCGACAAAAGACTCAACCGGTAGGCTCCTGACGTTCTAGGGACTTGTGGACTAAGAGAAATGCCCTTCAAACTGGAGAGACTTGAGTGTGCTCACATATCCCACTGAGCCTTCTGCGGGCTCAATTCAATCACGTTGTCCAAAAGATAAATGTGAAAATCAGTCGTCAGACGCAAGCTGTCCTAGGCTCTTACAGGACTCAGACTGGTGTGGGAATTAATGAACCAGCATGCCAACCAGTGGAAATCCTTTCCAAGAGCAGCATCTGGTACAAGGTAAGAGAAGCCCTTCTTCTTGATTGTTGAGCAGACTGTAGAAAAATTTTCACACTTAATATGCATAGTCTATTCCCATCTTCCTTCTAATAAATTGGTGCAACATCTCGCACAGCTAAATCATTAAGGGGGAGACTAAACTCCAGAGGCCAGTTATAAATGCACAAAAATAATATAGAACTAGGTACATAAAGTATAAGCTGATTCCTTCATCTATACTAATGGATTTTAAACAGAGAGAATAACTGAGGAGAAGCACCAGGCACATTAGAAATTAAAATTAGGTTGCAAAGCTCCCTGATTCATACACGAAGCCCAGCGTACAATAAATGATTCACAGGAGCAATTCTTAGGAATAAAATCTCACATATTTTTACATTATCTGATGGGCGTCACACTTTGAGAGGCTATTTCGCAATCTGGTTGCGATGTTCCCACACCATATTCCGTGCACGTTCTTGGATGTTGTTGTCTGAACCCCAAGGAATTAAACGTTCTCACTCTTGGGTTTTTGCCGCCCAGTTCCAAAACATCTCGTTGCTGACTGTAGATTACTGTTTCTTTTCAACGATTCATAATGAGTTATTCCCAATACATGTGGAAAAAATTCTTTCTCTGAATGCAAAAATAATGAATCCTCTTTGTAGAAAATCTAGAAACATAGACATCTACAGAACAAAAGGAATTACCTATAGTTGACCACCCAGAGTTAAATCTAGCTGAAATTTGAATTTCTCTCCTTCTGCTCTGCATGGGTATATTATACGTCTTGCGAAATTTGGATGATGCCACACGTAATGTGTAATTCTTCTTCCTAGTTAGTGCTTTTTCTCCCTTAGCATTGTATTGTGAATAATTTGCACTTCTACTAAATGTTTTTCAAAGTGTCATTTCAATGATTGTATAATATTCCCTTGTACAGATTATCATAATTCATGAAGTCATTCATCAGGTTTCCCTCATAAATAATACTACCATAATCGTAAAAAAAATTACCATAATCATCTTTCTACCTAAATCTTTGTTTATGCATTCAACCATACATTTATTCAGACCTTGGTTCTGTGATAATCACTATAGAAATGGTGGATAAGTTGGCACACATGATTTCTTTGTTCAGTAATTTCCTACTTCCTTAGGATAGATACCTATCTGGGGTATTACTTTTTAAAACGTCCCCACACATATCCCCAAATTACTTCTTACATGGATTGTGCCAATTTATAATCCTATATTTCTCAAATTAACCACAGCTAGCTTTTATTACTGGCTTATCATGTGCTAAGAGCCATAGATATGCTATCTCAGCCCTGAATGAGGTAAATTCTGTTAATATTCTCATTTCATAGGGGCATCTGGGGGGCTCAGTGGGTTAAAGCCTCTGCCTTCGGCTCAGGTCATGGTCTCAGGGTCCTGGGGTCGAGCCCCACATCGGGCTCTCTGCATCCCTCCCGCTCTCTGCCTACCTGTGATCTCTCTCTGTCAAATAAATAAATAAAATCTTTAGGGTATTGAGGAGGGCACGTATTGCATGAAGCACTGGGTGTGGTGCATGAACCATAAATCTTGTAACACTGAAAAAATAAAATAAACATATTCGGGGGAAAAAAATATTCTCATTTCATGGATAAAGAAACTGAGACTCAGAGACTTAAGGTTATACACTTGTAAGAGGAGGAGACAAAATTCAGACCCAAGCAGACTGACACTATGGCCAGATCCTTACAGGTATACTGTAAATTATCCTTATTAAATTTTGGCCAACAAGGGGAGAGAGGAGTGTCTTACTGTGGGTTTTATGTCTATTCATTTGGTTATTAGTGGAAGAACTGATTCTAGGTTTTTCAGCTCTCTGAAATCTTCAAAATGAGCAGTGAATGCCCACTTCATCTACTTCCTCCAACTGACACAATTCCTTGGCACCCTCCCCACCTCCCAAAAATGGTGCACACTTTGGAACCAGACATTAATTTGGTTTGTTTTTTGTAGTTAACACCCAGCGTTAGTTTCAGGTGTACAATATAGTGAATCAAAAATTCCATACGTCACCCAGTGCTCATCATGACAAGTGCATTCTTTAATTTTTATACTGAACTGAATAATGGTGTGGGGGTTACGATTTGTCCTACTTAATCCAAATATGATGATATTCAGACGATACATTTCGTAAATGTAAAACCACCGAAGGTCACAGCCAGGAACTTCTTCCTGTGTAGTCAGTTTTCTTTGAGAGTGCCTATCTTAAAATATAATTTCCCCAACCACAGCTTACTTACAAAACTGAGTTTGGGCTTAAGAGTTGACAATTTCCCCAAATTTGAAATCCCTGCATCATCTGTATCCTTCCGTCTCAAAGGACAATGTATGGTTCTTCATGGTCAAGATCCTCCCACCCAACTCTGCTCTTCACTCTACAGCTCGTCTGATATTTCTACCCACCACTTAGCCCCTCGCTGCTACCCTCAGCCTCTGCTTCTTTGGTGTCTCCTGCCACCTTTCCTAGAAACGTGCTCAAGTGTTTCCCATTTTAGAAACCTTCCCTTGCTCAAATTTCCTGCTTGAGCTAACCACTTTTCTCCTCCCTGCTCTTCTAAACTTCTCAAAAGAGTGCTACCTTCACTATTTCAAGTTCCGGGCTCCCAATTAACATCTCGGGCTGGCTTCCACTTCTTAGTACTCGACTGAAGCACTCTTGATAAGTTGCAATGAGCTTCCTGAAGCCAAATGAAGTGGATCTTGTGATCTCTTTCCCATGGATCTTCCTGCTGCATTTGATACCATCAGCCTCTCGTGGCTGAAAACCTCTCCGCTGACACTGTGCCCTCTTTCTGTTCACTTGGCTCTCTGATCCTTCCTTCTTTGTTCCGTTCATTATCTCCTGGCTTTCATTCCACTCCCTGGCCCCCCAGCCCCAAATACTGGTATCCTCTGGGGCTCAGTCTTTGGCTACTTTTTCTTCTCATACTGCATGTTGTCCCTAGGTGCTCTAATTACCCTAGGTGGTTCTACTGCCCCCTGTAGGCTGATAACTCCAAATACCCAGCCTGCAGTTGTCCGCTAGTTGGAGAATCACATACCATTAAATTCCTACAACAACTTGATGTCTTATGGGTAACTCAGTGGGTCTCATTCATAAAGCAGCCCTCTTCCTATTTCTTGATTTCAGTTGCAAACACCATCAGCCGTTCATTTCTTAAACTGGCAGGAGTTCAGGTCACTAGTTTGAGATTTCTATTTTTTCCTAATATAGGTATTCAGTGCTGTAAATTTTCCCTTAAGTATTATTTAGCAGAATCTTAAAATTTGACATGTAATGTGTACATATTCCTTCTATTAAAAATACTTTTCAACTCCTCATTTTTATTTCTTTCTTGACCAATGGGTTATTTAGAAGTGTGTTATGGAGTTTGAAAATACTTGGGGATTTTCTGGTGATATTTCTGCTCTTTGCTTACAATTTAATTCTTTTTTTTTTTAAAGATTTATTTATTTATTTGACAGAGAGAGATCACAAGTAGGCAGAGAGGCAGGGAGAGAAGGGGAAGCAGGCTCACCACTGAGCAGAGACCCCAAGGTGGGGCTCGATCCCAGGACCCTGAGATCATGACCTGAGCCAAAGGCAGAGGCTTTAACCCACTGAGCCACTCAGGTGCCCCACAATTTAATTCTTTTTTGGTCAGTTAGCATACATTGTGTGACTTGAAAACTTTGAATTTAAGACTTGTTTTATGACCCATAGCATTATTTGCCTCTTGACACTTGTTCTGTGTACACTTGAAAAGAATGAGTTCTTGCTGTTTTTGGTGGAGTGCTTTACAAATGTCCTTTCAGTCAAGTTGGGTGACGGTAGTGATCACATCTTCTCCATCTTTCCTGTTTTTCTATTATTTATATTTATTATCAAGATAGAAGCATTGAAATCTGCAAACATTTGGATTGTGGATGCAACCATTCTGCAATCATTGGATTTGTGCATGTTTTCTTGCAGCTCTATCAGTTTTTGCTTCATGGATTTTGAAGTTTAGTTATTAGGTGCATAAACATTTAGGATTGTTTTGTCCTCTTGATGAAATGAACTTCTTTATCTCTGATAATATTCTTTGCTCTGAAATTGACTTTGATATTAATATAACCATTCCCGCTATATTTTCATTAGTGCTAACATGGTATATTTTTTTCCCATCCCTTACCTATTTGTGTCTTTGTATTCAAGTGTATTTCTTGCAGGAAGCAACAAGCTGGATCTTGTTTTTTTATCCAATCTAACAATCCCTGACTTTTAGTGGGGTAAAAGTTTAGATCGTTTACATTTTATGTGATTGTTTATATGATTAGGTTTCAGGGTACCATTTTGCTACTTGTGTTATTTTTCTCCTTTATTCTCCCCTCTTTTTTTCTTTGCCTTAACTGTCTTTCTATGGATTAATCAGAGATTTGTCATGATTTCTTTTAATGTACTTTGTCAGATTACGAGCTTCAACTTTTTGTTTTGTTATTTTAATGGTACATTGAGCTTTACAGTATACACCTTTAACTTTTTACAATTAGCCTTCAAGTCCTAACATAGTGCTCCCCATATGGTATAAAGGCCTTATAATACTATACTCCCATATCTCTACTCCTGCCTTTTATGCTGCAGTTGTTAAGCCTTTTACTTTTATGTGTTATAAACTCCACAATACACTATTAATGTAAACAGATTTAAATTAAAATATCTTACATATTTATCCATTTAGTTCTCATTTCCAGAACTATTTAATTCCTTTATGAGACCCTAGATTTCTTCTCCCCATAAATACTTTTATTTTATTTTTTTCAGTGTTCCAAGATTCATTGTTCATCCTTAAACATTTCTTGTAGTGCTGATCTGCTGGTCATAGATTCTTTTTGCTTCCATTGTTTGAGAGACATTTTTGCCAGGTATAGAATTCTGGGTTGACAATTGGTTTCCTTACTTTAAAGATGTTGTGCCACTGTTCTTACACTTGTATAGTTTCTGATGAGAAATCTGCAGTCACCCATATCTTTATTTCTCTGTACACACAGTATACTTTGCCTCTGTACGTTTTTAAGATTTTTCTTTTATCACTGGTTTTGAACAACTTATTGATGTTCCTTGGCGTAATTTCTGTTGCGTCCTTCAGTTTGTTGAGCTTCTATCTGGGAGTCTGCTTTTCTATAAGTTTGGAAAGTTTTCAGCCATCATTTCTTCAAGTAATTTTTATGTCCCCCCTTCATATAGGTAAAGTAGCCTTTTAAATGTCCACATCTACCAATTAGAACATCTGTGTTAGTTCTGGTGTGATTCTGACTGATCGATTTTCCCTCCTTATTATGGTCATATTTTCCTTTTAGTTTGCTTTAATTGGATGCTGGACATTGTGGCTTTCATCTTGTCAGTTGCTTGATATTTCTGTTTTCCTACAAACATTACTAAGCTTTGTTCTGGGATGTAGATGTAGATGTTCTTTGGCAAAAATTTGATTGTTTAGGATCTTGCTGTTAAGATTGGTTTGGTGGGTTCTGAGAAGTCCCCAGACAAGGGTTAAATATCCCCCACTATGACAGCAAAATCTTCCTCAGTAGTCTACCCAATACTCTGTGAATTTTGAAGTTTCCTTGGGAACAGGCACTATTCCTAGCCTCGTGTGAACACTGCGAGCAGTTTGCTCTAATCCTTTAAGGTTTTAAAAATCCTTGGTCTTGGGTGGTTTCCTCATGCCTGAATGCTTATTAGTACTTTAGCTGAATACTCTAGGGGCCTTTTCAGGTCTCTGGGGTTCTTCCTGTGCATCTCCCTCCTTTCTGGAACTCTGTCCTCCAAACACTAGCCACCTTTGTCTCTCCTTAGCTCTGCCTCTTTACTCAGGGAGACTACCAGGCTCCACATTACACAGAGAACTGGGATGATCACAGAGCTTGCCTTGTTCATTCCTCGGCCTTTGGGATTAGTGTCCTTCATTGTCTAGTGTATGATGCCTTAAAAACCAGTGTGTTATATGTTTTATCTAATTTGTGGTTGTTTCTCCAGATACCTAAGATTTGCCTCTCATTTTGTCACTAGAAATGAGGATCTCATTATCATGGTTTTTACCAATGTCTTTGTATCTGTCTCACAGCTTAGGATGTAAGTGGCTTGAAGACAGAGTCCTTGTGTTACTCATCAGGATGTGGTCTGCACTGAATGTGGCTTTGGAGATCAGGCTGCCTAGGTCCTTGTTTTGGTGTTGCCATTCTTTGCTTAAGAGCTTGCACAAATTACTTAATTTCTTTGTGCTTCTGTTTCCTCATCATTAAGTAGATACAGTACCAGTGAAACTGTTTGGAGTTATTTTGAGGTTGCAGTAATGCATGCAAAGTGCTCAGTAGAGGGGCCAGCACACAGCTCTCAATAAATGCTGCTATTAATCTTAATGATAATTCTTATTGCCAACCTAATTTCATATTCTGCTTCTTACATGTTGTGGGCAACATAGATTGGCACTCAGTGCTATTTGGATGAATGAATGAATTTTAACCCTTGCTGGATTTTCAGTGTTAAGTTAGAGATGTGTAGACATTGCATCAGAGACTATGCTTAGGTTGCTGAAATGCAACCCTTGCTCAATTCAAATGGCAGAAAGCTGTCTATGGGCAATGTAGAACACAATGTTTTATAGAAATCCAGTAATGCCTTGAAGGGAGCTGTAAGCAGATAATGTAATGGGAGGATAGATAGATCAGCACTTTCCTGATTAGGCTGATACCTTACAATTGGCCTCAGACTCCTGAATCTGGCATGATCATTTCATGCTCATTCCAGAGTGATGGCAGCTGGGAAATTTCAACTATTAAGAGATTTGAGTTGGGTGGGGGGAGGTGGAGGGTGGGTATTTAAGGCAAAATATGTGCTCAGGGGAGGTTCACTTTATCAGGTTGGATTTGAAAACATGTCACTGAGCATTATAGATTTTAACACATGATCTAGAGTTCTTTTTTTTTTCTTTTTAAAAATTTTATTTATTTATTTGACAGAGAGGAGAGAGATGACAAGCAGGCAGAGAGGCAGGCAGAGAGAGAGGGGGAAGCAGGCTCCCCGCTGGGCAGAGAGCCTGATGTAGGGCTTGATCCCAGGACCCTGAGATCATGACCTGAGCCAAAAGCAGAGGCTTTAACCCACTGAGCCACCCAGGCGCCCCTAGAGTTCTTTCTGCTAGTACAAAACCTTAATTAGTTTATTTTCTTAGCTGGTGCCTTTTGACATTGTACCAGAAGAAATATGTGCAAAGAATCTCCTTTTTGGGGTGTCTTAGGCAGACAATCCTTGGTCCTCAACACAAGTCTCTACATGATAGGTTCTTTATTTAATAATTGATTTCCACAGTAGTAACATGCAGCTGATCCCTCTGGTCATAGTACGTGTTCTCTTTGCTAAGATTCAAATCCAGAGCCCTGTCTTCAGATGTGCCACAGGATCATTAGGAGAAGAGCTGACATCACCCACAGGAACCTGAACATGGTAAACAAATGGACCAAAGGCACGTTGGCTTCCCAGATCAGCAGATTTGTTTGACATGAAGATAAATGGCAGCATCTACCGAAATGGGCATTGGATTTATGTCCTCATCAGGATGAGAATCAGAGATTTTTCTTTGAGATCATTTTGGTATGACTTTTATGGGCTTTTAAAGTATGCAGGGACCTGAGAAAATGAACCAGACCAACCCTCTTGGTGCGTCTGCACATTTACAGGGACTGATGTGAGGACAGCCACTGCCCACAGCAGCTCATAAAATGGGTCATTGAGCTGGAAGATGGGCATTTTTTGCATCTTAAGTACAAGTTATGAGTAATTAGCTTTACACTCAAAATTTTTCCATGTGTATTTGATGTCTTTGCTTACACAGTCTTGTGTCCAGATGTAAAGAAATGGAATGATATTTACGTTGCAGACTGGGTCCCCCTTAAGAGACTTTCCCAATGCCAGGGTTTGAGGAAGGTCGGGAAGCCGTAAGTCTATTCTCAATAGAGGTGATTTTGGTTTTTCTATTTTACACTTCTAAACTGTGGTGCATAGACTTCATAGCTGGTGGTATTACCACTACTACTTTCCTGTTATTCAAGTGTTAGAAACGTTGCTTTCAAATGGCCCTGTCATTTCTTCAAGTGGCCGTATGTATTGAGATGATTACTGGGGCTTCCTAGAGAAGCATTTTTAAAAGTCCGACTGTTTGTTTTCATTGTGTTTATTTTTATGGCCATCTTTTACTTCTGTAAAATGGTAATAGTTTTCCAAATACAGCAACGATACCCACATATTTCTGAAAAGAATAGTGAGTGAAGTTAACTTATTAAGTAAGTGATAGTATAAGTGGGATAAACATATTGCAGGAAGCATAAGGTGATGCACATGTGTCTCAGAAGCACTGTAATGGACTGTGGGGCTGGGGGGTGGGGGTGGGGGGTTCTTGACTCTGCTCCGGTGCCTGATGGGGACCCCAGCGGGAGCTCTGTGGGCACCAACAAAGCAGCTTCTGCGCATATTTGGCCCTCAGTACATGTTCTTAATTTCTCTCTGCCTCTGTTTACTAGTGCACAAAATGGTAATATTAGCGAATCCCCTAGAAAGAAGCATATCCAGATTAAATAACTCTGTGCCTAAAATCTGCTTTACAAGCAGTAAGTGCTATGCTACCTGGCAAGCCTCTTTTGAATGGCTTTTCCTTCCATTCTGTCGAGCATAGCAGACTCTCTGCTCTTCCCTCTTATTTGGCAGAAGGCTTGGTGGTAGCTTCTCCTTTCCAAGAGAGACCTGTGGTGGTCCCTGTGTCAGCCAGGACAGGGTCCAGGGAGCAAAGAGTGGACTGAATGCAGAGCCAGGCCTTACCATATTGAACAGTGTCCCCTTTGGGCATGATCCCCTTCTGTTTCGAGGTCTACTGCCCACCTCTCATGTCGTCTTATGTACCCTGGGGAGGTTCTAGAATTTACATACCCAGGCGAGATGGAGGATCTTTTAAAGTATTACCTGTCCCAGGGACATTAATAGTGCATTTGGCTCAGAAGGGAGTTTCTCTGCGTCAAGATTAACTGAGAAGAAGAAGCCTCTTATACTCATTCATTTCATTCATTCTCCTAAAAAATATTTATTAAGCACCTACCAAGGGCCAGGCACTTTCTATGGGCTGAAGACCCAGCAAGACCCGGATGGATGAGCTTCCTGCTTACCTGGTGCTTACCTTCTGGTTGGGAGAGACACATGATTCTCGGGGCACCCAAACAGAGTTTAGAAAGACATCACATGAAATCAATGGTGGCTAGACCACAGCCCAGGATCTACTGGGTCTGGTGAGCGTGTGCCAGCCCCTCAACTGCACGATGCCTAGAATTGCAGGTGGTCCCTCTTGGGCCAGGCTGGCCCTGAACTGCCGGGGCTGAGCAGCTTTGATGATAGGGCTTTCAGAGAACCACTGCTGTTTCTACGGATTGCATATTCTCATAGCTGAACCTCAGTAGGAAAATTAATTTCCCAGTTAAACTTTCCGTTTGATTCCTCAGATCTTGGACATATCAGATGGTCGACAAACTGATTTGCTTGGCCAATATATACTGGAAATGTCTTGTGCAGCACCTGCTACACCAGGTGAGAGGTCGTCCCTGCCCTTCTGGGGCTTTCCACGTGGAATCTAAACAGTGGCTCAGACAGCGGCTGTGGGGAGGAAAAGCCATGACGGACCTGTGTCTGCCAGCTCTGAGGCCTGGGGCAAATCATTTAGAGCCTCCAGATTCTCAATGGTAACATGACTCTCACTTTACCTGACATCTGCATGAGCACCAATGAGCCAAAAGCAGGGGTTGGCAGACTGCAGAGTGGTAGGCAGGTGAGAGCCTCCCAGAGATGGGCACACCCTGCCCCTGGGGCCGCGGGACCTCACCTGGCAAACAAAAGGGGACTCTGCAGATGCGACTGGGGGCCTGGAACTGGGGAGGTGATCCTGGAATCCCTCCCTAGATGGGTCCTGAATTATCTGGGCGGGCCCGACGTCCTCTCCTCCCGAAGCTGGGGACGGCAAGAACAGACCCACTCTGGTCTTCAGACCTCCAGAACCGGAAGATATTTACACTGGTGATGTTTTGTGGCCAAACACAGGCCACGGCTTGTTTTGGATCGCCTGCCAGGCGATGGTTTTCCCACATGAACGTGTGCGAGTGATTTGATGAAAAGGATCACCGGCTGTCACCCCGATTAAACAAAATATTATTCGAGAAAAAAGAATATCTCATCATATTACTTTGTACATAGTTATTGCATAACTATATAATATCTGTATTATAATATCACATAATATGTAATATGTAATATCTAATATGTATAGTATTACATAATATATAGTATGTAATATATAATTACCATAATATGCATCAATAAAAATTTATGGCAATTTGTTTTCCTTCTTGCTATGTAAGTACATATATAATATTCTCAAATTTGCCTCTTGACCCTCGAAGCCTAAAATAGTCACCATCTGGTTATTTATAGACAAGTCCACCGGCCCCTGAGCTGAGCTTGGGGACCTCCTGGCTGAGAGTCTAGCAGATGCTTGGTCAGTAGTGGCTGTTTTCTCCAGCATATGTGGCCGCGTGCCCCCTCATCTACCCAAAAGCACGTCTCCACTGTGGCGATTGTCACAGTGAGCCCTTCGAAGTGGTGACCCATGCCTCACCTACTTCACTAAACATAACGGGGACGTAGCAGAATCCAGGGGAGCTGGTGTCATTTGTCTTGTCCAAGGTACTCGGGGGGACGCTGCAGTCGGAGAGGTTGGTGGTGACCCCAGTCAGCTCCAGGAGGCATAGCAGAGCCAGGGCAAGACTGCTCGAGTGGGGTCCTCTCCCCACTTGCAGCTGTGCAACTTTGGGCAAGGTTCTTAACCTCTCTGTGCCTCTGGTGCCCCGTTCCAAGGTAGGAGCAGGTATAGTGTCCCTCCTGCCCGAGGGCTGGGAGGACTAATCAAGTTAATACATGCAAGGTTCTCTGCATAGAGTAGGTGGTGGGATAATGGTCGTTAGTGTGATTGCTTTGTATCCGAGACTCCGATGGAGGCTACTGCCTACAGACCCTGCTTCTGTTGATCACACCCACCTTTGAAAGGCAAAAGGAGGAATCCAATGCTTGTGAAAGAAGCCTGGTGCCCTGGGAGTCATGGCAGGACACTGCACAGCCCCAAGGAGGCTGCATACCCAAGGCGTAGGTTTTCCAGTGGTTCTTGGAGGCCAGTAAGGGTCTCCACAGGTGTGGAACGAAGGGAGGGCATCTGGGAGGCAGGGCTGGCATGCCCAAGGGCTTGGATGAGAAGCAACAAACTCTGCCAGCCTTGGGAGGGGCCTGGACCAGCGTGCAGAGGGGCAGGGGTAGGGGAAGGGCAGGTCCAAACATAGTGACCTGTGTCCCCAGCTTTACTGAGGTATAATAGACATGTCAAACTGTACGTTTGAGGTGTACAATGTGATTCGATGTGCATATGTACCATGAAATCGTTGCCTCGGTAACATGGACTAACTCAGCCCGCCCCTCACACTGTTACCATTCTTTGTAGCGGTGGGACCATTTAGGACCTACACTTGTAGCATCCTTCAAGCGTATAATGTGCTTGGTGTACGCGATGCGTCCAGAACCTATTCATCCCCGAATAGGGATGGAAGTTTGCACCCTCTGACCAGCACATGTATTGAAAAGGGGCAGGTGCAGATGAGAAGACGGTCTGAGAACTTCCAGAAGAACAGCAGCTCTGGGAGCAGCGTGAGGCCACTTCCAGAAGACGGGTGCTCCCTCGCTCCTCCAGACGGGCATCTCGTAGAATGGGGTCAGAAGAGCACATTGCTCCGAGGACTATAGCCACACAACCGCTGTGGCCACAGCTCCCCTAAATGGCTGTCCTTCGAGGAGCCAGCGCCTCCCCCAGCCCCCAACATTGCTGAGATCGTCAGACACGTGCTCAATAGGGACAGCTCTCGGGTCCTTGAGAGCAGAGCTGCAGATCCGCACCGAGGGAGGCCCCTTCTTGGGTGGGGCCCCTGGACTCTCGTTTAGGTTTGCCTGTGTGTTCAGACCCCAGCCCCTGCAGGAGCTGCTCCCCACTGACCTGGGGCCACCGACCGCCCTTATCCAGGTGTCCCACTCCCACGGGATGGGAGTTCTGTTCCCGCAGTGCTTCCTCGGCCTGCTCTTCGCTGACCCCCTAGAACCCTTGACCAGTTCACTGCCAGGGGGCTTGTGTGAGCAGCACACCAGCCTCGGCTTGGACAGACCCTGGACTCCCAGCGGAGGTGCTTGTCTTGAACTCCAGTGAGTCCCCAGGTGGATACTCTTCCAATTTCCAGTTTGCAGGGGTTTTACTTCTTGCTTATTTTTCGTGAACAGGTGCGCTCGCTGGCGGGTCTCATGGTCCAGGACCCGGACAGCAGCGTAGCCTGGTCCTTGTCTCTCACTGGCTCTCTGCTGGTCTCTGCCCGGTCCCTTCTCCCCGTCAGCACCCACAGTTCTGTCCCTCATCTCTGCGCTCTGCAGTTCTTAGGTTTGCTTGCTCTACTGTTCACAGCTCTTGCTCTTGAAGCCTCTTGAAACATCATCTCAGAACACCTGTCTCAGCTGATGACCTTCTTGGTCCCTCTGGGTCCCCACCCTGAGTACTCTATGTGAGGTGACTTCTCCTACAAAAGAGTATGGATAGGACAGAAGTGGGTGCCTCCAGGTCCAATCTGAGACCTGGTGTGGGGCCAAAGCAGGAGATTCCTGGAGTTGAGTCTAGCCTATGAAGACTTGTTAACCCATTGCCCTAGATTTAAGCAAGGCAAGGACAAGAACCCGCACTTCCTGCCCATCAGGTCAGATCCTCTCTGGAGCTCTCTAGGGATTCCCGCGTGCCGCCTGAGCACTCCCTCTGTCCTCGTCTTCCCCTTGGTGACCTTACATTTCTGCAGAGTTGTAAGCTTCCCTAAATGCTCTCATGGCATCAGCTTGGTTGGGTAAGTCTTGAGCGATGCACGCGATGTGGGGATGCCTCCATCTCAAGCTCATCTCTCCAGCAGAAGAGACCCAGCTGTCCTGCTTACTCAGACTCGGTGCTCTTTAGTTTGCTCAATGTCACATTTTCTGTAAAGGAGGATTCTCGGTAAAAGCCCTCCTACAAGGCTGGGGAGTTTGCGAGGGCCAGAGCAAAGAGAAGTGTTGTGTGTCTCTGCACTCACGGCAGGGAGTAGGGACGGCATGGGTCCCTTCTTGTCTGGAGGGGTCATCCTCTTCCCTTTTGTCCTTCAAAGTACAAGCTGCACTGACCCCTAGTTTTTAAATCATTCTCCCCAAAGTGACAGTCTATCAGCTCCTCTTAGAAACTATTTTGTCCCCAAACACAGTTCACAGAAAAGACCTGAGGTTATAAAAGTCTTTAAAGACACCTACTGGAAGTGAACTTGGTAAGGCTTTGACCTGGCTGTAAACTGGTTTCTTCAACCCCTCCATGGCTCAGACTCAGGCATCCTAGAGAGAAAGTCATCAAGAGCTTCTGTCCCCATCATCTTGTCCGCCCCACCACTGGTGCTCTACTCTCTGTCCAGGGCAGAAGGCCAGCTAGCCCTTTCTCTTTAAATACCATTTGGAGTGTTGTATAACTTTTCTGGATTATAAAGTTCTTATAAGCTAATTGTGGTGGTGGTGGTGGATGGTTTTGTTTTTTTAATTCAACAATTTAATATATTTTGAGCTTTTTGGACTCAATGTTTTGAAGCATTTTAAAAGTATAGTATATATACATAAATTTTACATGTTTATTTTTTTCACAGTATCAATATTTTTATTTTTTATTATTTTTTACCCAAATACGTTTATTTTATTTTTTCAGTGTTACAAGATTTATTGTTCATGCACCACACCCAGTGCTCCATGCAATATGTGCCCTCCTCAATACTCACCACCAGGCTCACCCAACGTCCACCCCCACCCCTCCAAAACCTTCAGTTTGTTGCTCAGGGTCCACAGTCTCTCATGGTTCATCTCTCCCTCTGGTTTCCCCCCATTCACCCTTCCCTTCCTTCTCACACTGTCCTCCATGTTTTTCTTTATGCTCAGCATATAAGTGAGACCATAAGGTAATTGGTTCTCTCTGCTTGACTTATTTCACTCTGCATAA